>VUYV01000050.1:1005553-1094415 GCA_008711295.1 Anarhynchus alexandrinus | reverse complement strand
GATTTTATTTGAATAGCTAAATAAAATTCTACTTAGGATGTATGTTAAAAAATATTGGCTTCAGTGCTCTATTTATTGCTGATACATTAACAGCTAAATAACTGATAAACAGTAGCAGTAGTCAGTGCTGAAATGCTACTGATAAAATTCTGTAACTAATTATTGCTGCTATGTAAACAAAATGTCATGGTTTGGGCTGAACTGGCCACTGAGATGAACGACAGATGCTCTCCCCCACTTCTCTTTCCAAGGCGAGGAGGAGAAAGAGACTTAGCTAAAAAGTAAAATTACTGAACAGAAAATTGGCTCTGTTTTATCTCAAACCAGGACAAAAAGTATTTAACATATGCATGAATCTTATGTGACAATTTCAAAATGCTTTATTCTTTAAGTTGTACAGTAGTCCTGAGGGTTAATCAAGTAAATCTCTTTTCACCTTGCAGAAAGGGGAACTAAACTGTAGGTAAGTTAGTACCTACATACCAGACATGTAGTGCCCTCCACATGTGAGACTGTTCATGTCTCAGTTACACGGAAAACAACCTGACCCGTTGTTGTTCACCAACTGAGACCTGAACAGTAACAGCTCATGTTGTTTTCTGTGGCCAGGATTTAGATCTCTGATTTCTCGGTCAAAAGAAACATTGCATCAAATCAAGTATCACCCATTGCATGAGTCTATAAAGTGCTTCCAAAAGGCTCAGGCTGAGTCAATAGAGCAGGGAATGTTAGACAGTTTTGCTGTTTCTCCAGTGTCTACAGTGATAAAAATAGATTACAGAAATATGCCGGCTGTAACAGAGCCTAATTTTATTTTCAGGAAATGCTTTGGAAGAAAATAATTTCCCGTACAATATATGGGCAAACATCTTGTTTTCTGTATATATTTATTCGCTGTTCCACTCACATTCATACTTGCTCACAGTGCCATGAGTATTACTGTGTCCAGAGCGGTGAGCGTAGCTGCGCTTTCAGACCAGAGATTCTCAAGCTATGGTAGAGGTGCCACGAAGGAAGAGCACATTTCAAAGCCCCAGAAAGTGTCTTTACTTCTGTGTTAAGGTCTCAGCTGTGCTGCATTGCTTATACTTGCTGCTGGATGTGCTAGTGACTCTTCCTGCTCTCCAGAGCCTGCAGGAAGATGGCCATTGCCAGGCTTACACTTTTGGTTTAGGACTAGAGAAGAGGACCAGCCAGGAGGTGAGTAAGGGAACAATAGGCAGGGGGTCAGTGGATTGGCCATCACATAGGCTCAGGGTCTCCTGGTTTGGAGAAGAGAAAGAAATAGGAGTTGTGAGTGGGAATAAGGGCATGAAGCTGAATTTTTCTCACTTTCAGGTCACTTAAATGACTTTTTTAATGGTCTTGTCTTAATATGTTCTCTGCAAAGGAAAAAAAATAACAGACTCAAGGACTCAGAAATACTAGATCACTTTGTTAATATGCTAAAAAACATGAATACTGCATCAGTCCAAAATAAACTATTTTTATTGAAAATGTGTTTTCAGAACACATCTTTTGGTTAAAGCTTATAAAAATACATATCACCCCCTTTGTGGAAGAAATATTTTTCAAGAAGGAATCCTCTCTAAACAAACAACGATTATTTGAGACAGTTCCTGCAACTCAGGGCATATGTTACATGCCAGTTTTGGGGATGGGGAGTTAAATGGGTTCTTTTGGAAGGCACCTGCAAAGTCAACCCAAAGGCACAAAACATGACTTGAGAGCTTTTACTGGCACTGCACAGACTGCTGGTGAGGCCACTTCATGCTGCAGTTTTTAATCCTTATTTACTTAAAGCTGGACAGTGTCTATTAATGTCATATATCCATATATGCACACTCTACCTACCTCATTATTTTTCCTTTTAGTTTTTGGTGAAACATTGCAGTGAGGTAACATAGCAACAAAGTACTTTCTGGCCCATCAGTGTACATCTTCTGATGGATCATGATTGCTCAAGAGGTTTGAATGTTCTGTCATCAAGAGAAGCATCTCTTGAGACCCTGCCTGGAGTACTGCATCCAGCTCTGGGGTTCTCAGCATAAGCCATGGACCTGCTCAAGCAGGTCCAGAGGAGGGTCACAAAGATGATCAGAGGGCTGGAGCACCCCCCCATGAGGACAGGCTTGAGACACTTGGGGTTGTTTATCTTAGAGAAGAGAAGGCTCTGGTGAGACCTTATAGCGACCTTTCAGTATCTAAAGGAGGCCTACAGGAAAGATGGAGAGGGACCCTTGGTCAGGGATTGTAGTGGTAGCATGAGGTGTAATGGTTTTAAACTGAAAGAGGGTAGATTTAGATTAGCAATTAGGAAGAAATTCTGTATTGTGAGGGTGGTTATCTGAAAGGAACAAAGGAACAAGAAATGAAAGCTGGAGGAAAGGAAAAGAAATTTCGGAGGGTATATGGATAGTTGTGGAAATCGAAAGATCTTTATGATGAGAGGATGTGTATTGAGAAATTTATGAAACCTGTACATTAAGTTTTTTTAAAGAGAGAGAATAAAGTCAATTTTAAATATATGGCAAAGGAGAAAGGAATTTCACTGATTCTAGGATAGGCAGTCCAAAGAAAGAAAATATTAACAGTAGTTGAATTATCTAATTTATAAAGAAATGACTGTATGTTGTCTATGTAGGAAACTTGATCTGATCAGTAGTATGGAAGAATAGAGAGAAAGAAACATTTTACATATGCATTTAAGCAATTTGGGAAACAAAATGAATTATGCAGAATTATGGAATGGTATTGGAAAGGGACTAACAGAAACACAGCAGTCATACATGAATAATAGCTAAGTCATCCAGAAAAGATAAGAATAAATACAAAGGAGAGGAAGCATCACTGGGATTTACTGATTGGGCGGGAGGAGAGAAAAGATTTTTACTGGTCTCAAACTCAGAAATTTAGAAGCCAAGACTAAGTGTGGCTATGGAGAGGAATCATTACATTATTATTACAGAGCAATGGCTCTATACACTGTAATAGTGTGGGAGACTTTTCTTTCACAGATATAGGTTGGAGAACAAATGCTATTACTCATGATGAGATCTTAAAAATGTGATAGCATACACAAAATTACTGAGACAACTAAGAATCATGTTACAGACCTAGTCTGAAGACATTGTAGAATAGTGGAATAAGAAAATAACTGTGCAAGAAGTTCTGAGAATTGTGAATATGTTCATTGACAGATTCAGTTTAAAAAAAATGAAAAAAATAACGACTACCTCTATTCCAATGGCACAAATCTGATTTAAAAAAGGGAAATCCTAGTTAATTAAGTCATCTGGACTGAGCTCAAGAGTTGTATATAGAGGAAGGCTTTAGGCAAAGGTTCATAACCATCTAGAACATGCTTCCATTCGGAAAAAAAAAATACAATTAAGAGCTTCAGACCTAACTGGATGAATAAACAAAAAGGATATTGGGAGTAAACAGAGAGCTGCAAGGAATGGAAAAAAGGACTGATCAGCCAAGAAATCATCTCTTAGAGGTCAAGAAGTCTAGGGATAAAATGAGAATAGCCAAAAGTCAAGCTGAGTTAGACCTTTAAAGGATATTAAAATAAATAGGAAAAAAAAAAAGGCACTTTGGGGATATAAATAAAAAAGAATAAATAAAAAAAAAGAAGGGCCAAGGTTGAGATTAAAGATAATCTAGAAATGGCCCCCATACTAAATGAATAGTTTGCCTCAGGTTTCAATAAGACTAATTATTTCAATATGAAATGGAAAAGGTAAACTGAACAACAGAAATTAAGACACAAAAATTGTCAGAATGGAACTTGACTTAGAATTCAGACATCTTAATGCAGTCAAGATTATATAATTGCAAAATCATCCACTTCAAAATTTTGAGATAATTAGCAGGTAGGGTAGGAATTTCAGAAGGATGAGATTGTGGATGAAAGCATAAGACTAGAGAATAGAAAATGTTGCACCTATATGAAAGGTAGGAAAAAAGATGTTATCCAGGCAACTACACGGAAGTCAAACCTTAATATTTTGTAAGGAATTACACAATTAATTTAGAGGAAAGCAAAAGTACAATAAAATAATAAACTCAAGTCAAAAGTAAAATTGAGCCTTTGAAAGTTATGTTTTGATAAACCATCCTGTAATCTTTCTTTGCTGACGTAAATTGTGTTCTTCATGAAACAAATATTGTAGCTCAAACATGACTATGCTTGCATAAAGTATATGATATAATGTCCTATGGGAAATTACGAGCTGAAATGAAGTTGCTGAACAACAAGAGAAGGTAAGGATTTTGGCCAAAGGAAAGACCAAGGATAGAAAATATTTATTGAAAATAAATAGTGAAAAAAGTACTGAAAATACCTATACTATGGAACACAGAATGTGTATAGACTTTCCCAAAGATTGCTGTTGGGATAAGACCAATTCGTTCATGCTCTTGACAGAAAAAGTGTGTGCTAATGCAGTGTTGTTGCTGATATAAAGTTGGATGACACTGAGGACAGGAGAAAATGAAAAGAAAAAAAAGTCAATAGTCCAAAGCAAGTGCATTTGGGATTAATAACAGAACATAAAGTAAGAAGTTACTGAAAACAATACCAAGGAGGAACTGCTTTCAGACATAGCCATGAAAAAGAGGTAGGAAGTAAAGTAGTCAACAGACAGCAGGGAAATAAAGTTGCATACAGTCCTCTCTTATGGAATGCTGCAAAAAAAACGGTCTAGTTATCTACATCCACAAAATCAGAAGAAATGCAAAAAACTGATGGGTCAAAAAACCTATACTGAGAAAGGATCATCAAATCATTTGACCTGCTTAAGTTTAGCAAAATCAGTGGCAGAAACTTTACATAGGAAAGATCAGAGCTGTGGAAGCATACAATAATTTGAAGTGTATTCCAGGCTGTCATCTAGTTCTCATGTAAGTTTATCAGTGAAAATACCTGCTTTTTTTCTTTCATGAGTCCCACTCTCACGTTTGAATGCATTGAAGAAGAGTTTTTTTCTTAAGTATCATCACTTTTTGTTTTAGAGTAGGATTTTCTAAATGAGAAAGTAACTTTGAGCCATCAGACTTTGCTCTTAAATCATTAAGATGCTTGTGGAGATCTGATCATTGCTATTACAATGTTTAATTTCATTATTTTGTTTGACAGTTCACTCCTGGTTTTGAGGGTGGCTGTTGTCATGGAAAGTCAAAATCTTAGGCAGAAATGGAATTCCTTGCATTGTCTGTGGATGGCTTTTACTGTTAAGTTTCAGCATCAAACTTTGAACAAAGGGGTGCACTTAATAACAATGGAAACCCAGTGCAGATAAGATGGACTCTTTCCAAAACTAGATATGGCTAATATGGACTAACAGGAAATCATATCACAGAGGGGATGTGTTTTTAGTCCAGAGGAGGAGCTATGTTTTTTTTAAGAAATTTCTATACAAAATAAAAGAGAAATAATTGTGAAGCACATTCATTAATTTTCTAAGAATTTTTCTTGATCAGTACATTTACATTAATTTTACATTAAGGCTTTAGTTGCTTTTTTTGGTATTTATAGTAATACAAATTGTAACTACTTGCAGAATCCCTACTAGGTCCATTCAACATGCAGGATACTTTTGTGACTCTCCCTGTTTACTCACATAAGTTTCCAGATTAACCATTTGCTGCAAACACAATCTACAGGCTCCAAAATTCTATAGCCCTTTCTTGTTTGTTTTAATTAAATAAGTGAGTATTAATAACTATTTTCAGGGCACTATACACAAAATCTGCAAACCTCTGACCCCAAAGTGTTGAGCTGTTGATTGAGAATGACTTACACTAAACTAAACGTAGCTCCCCTTCTAGCCAAATAAAAAAGGGGGAAAAAGCTTTTCTGTAAAGTCTGTAGCTTTTCTGAAGACTTCTAACAAGAATTTTATAGCAATTTACATTTATGTCTTAGTAATTCTTACCACATGTGTGGGAAAAAAACCCTAAAAATAAGTTAAAATGAAGTAATAGTCCCTGTAAATGATTGATAATCATCTGGTAGCGAAAGAAATTTTATGTAAATAAGCATGGTGTTAAAGATGTCTACAACCTGTCCTCTGAGTAGCAAGAAGTACACAAAGCATATAATCATAAGCCAGAAATAATGGAGAAAGTGCAGATGAGAGGATGAGAATTCCCATAGCTGCTCCCTTCCAATCTGTCTTTTCTGACACAAGCTATCCAGACTTTTGTTGATTTTTCTGATAATTATTCCAGTGAGAAGGCAGAAAAAATACAGTCAGCCATGAGGCCAGATCTAAATATTCCTGTAATACTTTAAGCCACCCCTCAAAGGATCAAACTATAAATCTGTATTTCAATGGTTCTTAAACCTAAGAGTCAAATTCTGCTACTTCTTAATGACTACTTTATACAAAGTTCTGAAAAGTTACAGTGATACAAGATAAGCATTCCTTTATATTATCATGACTTAAACTCATGCTAACAACCATTGAAACTAAGAGTACTACACGGCTAAGTGGGTGTTGCTTAGAAAAACTCAATGTAACTGCAGTAGAAATGAATGCTCTGAAGCCTCATCTGCATTTCCTTTGATCTCCCGTCCCTGCATAAGAGCATCACATTAAATATTTTGTAAACAGCAAGGATAAATGCATTTGTGTAAAGATTTTACCAGTAATTACTATAAAATAGTAATTGACCAGAACTGAAATAGTTGTGTAGTTTACAAATAAAAATTCTGCCTGCTGTTGCACGAGGTTTTCTGTTATAATCCTCTGCATCGAGAGCAGCAGTACCAGTGTGCAGACCAACTTAGTGGTCTTCATTTGAGTTTAGGTTTTTTCCATTTCCCCCAACCTTTCTGACTGACCTCAAGTCAAAAGTTCCCTATTACAGTTTGGGTGGATGGTTTTCTTAGGAACTACCTTACCTCTTACAAGATACTTGTTCTTCTTAAATCCTTCCATACAGATATTTTTATTTTACAGATTTTTTTTTTTAACTTTTTTTTTTTCCTTCTAGCTTCCTACCCTATGCAGAATTTGCTGGCAGCTTTTGTGGCAGCTAACTTGAGACAGACAGTCATACTCAGACAAAATAACAAATGATGTGGACTTTCATCCCAAGGCTGTAGTAGAGGGAATTTGAGCTGGATCTTTTCTAGGGTAGAAGGAGACAGAACAAAGTTTTCTGTTTATACTTCTAAATTTCTTCTACACCGAGATTGTAGGAAAAAATAAAATGAGTTGTACCAACTGTCATGTTGCATAGTTCTTAGTCAGCTTTTACCTGACAATCTCACAGGACAGCTGTATCAGCATAAGCTATTTAAACTCTTTTTGTAAGAGATATTCAATTGGCAATAAAGCACTTTTTTTAAAAATGGCAATGAACAAGCAAAGAAAATGGAGAAATGTGCATCCTCTGATGTATTCAAATACTGGTTTAGAAGATATGTTTTAATGAAGTGCAGTTTACAGGAGAACACAGGATAACTATAGAGAACTTTGTGTTTTGTAATGTGCAGAAGGTGACATTATATAATCAAAAGGTCCATTTTGGAGTTACAGTTTTAATGAAAGAGAGAGGCAAGTTAAAATGTAGGGAGCCCAGTTCTTTCTCTTCCACCCTCTTTTCCCTCCTCCCCAAATGCACATTTAGAATAATTCCCTTGCAGTCTCTCCAGGGTGAGCAAATGAGTTCAATCTTCCACAGTTAAAAATTTTAACATATAAGGTTGGTAATCATTGTTTCACATTTGTGCTGCCATTTCACTTTGAACGTCCATCCACTGACTTTGCAGTTAACAAGGTTTTCCACCACAACATGATAAATTCTTGGTATTATTGAGCATGAGCTCTCAATGATCCATCATCAATGAACTTTTAGTGATCAATCATCCACTGTTATATGCAGGCAAGTGTTTTCAAAAAGCAGTAAGACTGTAACCCATCTCTGAAAAATATTTTAGTAGGATTTTTATATATCTAACATTTTCATGTTAATCTTAGTGGCAATCCTACGTAGAAGTTCAGTAGAAAAGGAAACAATATTAGTGTGCTAATTATATTCGATATTTTTTAATACAACTCATCCAAAATGATAAATTTGAGGGGGGGGAAATGTTCCTTTGTTTTAGTTTTTGTGGGGTTTTTTATATGTATGATGAAGTTGATTATATGACAGTTGATTTAAATAAGATAAAAAGCATAACAAACTGACTGGAAGAATGCACGATAAGATATGGTGATGTTCAACATGAAATAATCATTGCACAGTTCTATTCCTGACTGTTTCAGGAAACCAAGCAACAGCTATATCCCAAATGTTTGCATTTTTTCATCTTTTATAACCAGAAAGCTAAAATCTTTTTTTTTTGTTTATTTGGTTTTGGGCTTTTTTTTGTTGTTTTTGCTTGGGATTGGGTTGGGTTTGGTTTTTCTGTTATTGGATCTAGGCTTCATGCATGTGTTTGTCACTTGGTTTTCAGATACATGTTGTCTTCAGTCCCACATCTTAGTTATATTGGAGACCGAAGCAGAATTCATCTGCCTCCCATTGAGCTACATTCTCACCTACCGTGCAATTGCCTTCAAAATCTGTAAATCTGTTAATGGTATTGGGGTATTGTAATAAATATAACTAAATGAACTGTTTGCAATGAATGGGGCCTTAAGGTACAAATTCTCTCGTATGCTGTCTCTCCAAGTTCTGTACATATTTTAGTAGTACGATATCACTTCAACCCAAACCATACCTAATCACAGGAGTGAGAATAATCACTCTACTCAAAATCATGTATTTACAAACGGGATTATTTGTAGGGTTTACAACAAATATTAGCATACCTTTCCAATTTTCTTACATTGAACATTGCCATTTAAAAAATCCCTGAATTATAGATCTCACCTTTAGAGAGTGGGGCCTTTATTCCAGGTGTTCATATACCTTCATGTTATGTGATCCGATCATATAATTGAGCCTGAAGCCTCACAACCAGAAACTTGGGCAAAAATGTGATTAAACCAGTGAGAACTTCTATTTTCCCACTTCTGCAAATGTCATTGCATTGCTTCAGCCTCAGGACTATATTAATCATGCAGAGAAGTAAATAAATAAAAAATAGCAAAATGTATTGGCTTATACAAATCTAAAGCACTAATGAAACCACTACATATTTTACTTCTGGTTTGTGGTCATGCATTAACCACATTGAGTTTATGAAAATCATAAAACCGCAGCCCAGGGACAAAGAAGATGTACTGGTTTTGGCTGGGACAGAGTTAATTTTTTTCATAATAGCTTGTATGGTGCTATGTTTTGGATTTGCGATGAACATAGTGTTGATAACATAGAGATGTTTTAGTTATTGCTGAGCAGTGCTCACACAGCATCAAGGCCTTTTCTGCTTCTCACACTGCCCTGCCAGCGAGCAGGCTGGGGGTGCAAAAGAAATTGGGAGGGGACACAGCTGGGACAGCTGACCCCAACTGAACAAAGAGGGGTTGGTTATATCCCACACCATAAGACATCATGCTCAGCAATAAAAGCTGGGGTAAAGAAGGAGGAAGTGGGTGACGCTCAGAGTTATAGCATCTGTGTTCCCAAGTAACTGCTGCGCGTGATGAAGCCCTGCTTTCCTGGAGATAGCTAAACCTCTGGGAAGTAGTGAATGAATTCCTGATTTTGCTTTGCTTGTGCATTCAGCTTTTGCTTTACCTATCAAATTGTCTTTATGTCAACCCACGATGTTTCTGTTTTAACCTTCTGGTTCTCTCTTCCATCCCACTGAAGGGGAGTGAGCGAGCTGCTGCGTGGGGCTGAGCTCCCCCCCAGGGTTAAACCACGACAGAAGGGTAGAACTGGAATGTGTTTATATTTAAAAAAAAAGGGTTGCATTTTGTAGCAGTGAGACCTACGAAGCCCTGAGTCCTGACATCTGTATTTTCATTACATAACAATGTTTATCCATGACTGATTTCGCTTCCCAAATTCAAAGGTTTTTTCCTACGTGATTATTAGGTCCCCCTTTCTAGATTACATGAATTCACTGACCATCAGTGTTAGTAACAATATCTGGCTAATCATTAATATCCTGCAGCTGATTACATCTAATTAATACATTAAAGAAGACCTGGGCACAGGCTTGAGCACTGACCAGAATTCATCCACACAGTTCAGTTGTTTGTGTGCTCCCAGGCTTACTTTGGTTTATGGCAAGTACATCTCATACAGACAAAGCACAGACATGATTTAGAGGGCAGAAAATACCTGTGACTGTAGCCAACAGGTGGTATGGACCACCTCTTTTGGGGGAAGAGAGCCTGGCCACATGGATGGAAGCTGTGCCATGCCACTTGTGTTTTGGGCCAGAGAACGGATCTTAGCTCATTTTATTGTCTGCTGTAGAGTAGCCTATTGAGCACTTACTCCATCTGGACTACACAACACATTAAAAATTGCTTTTAGAGGCACATGTGAGACATTCTATTTTAAAAGTCTAAAATATCATTTTTCCAGATCCTTTTTAGTAACTCCAGAAGAGAACAGAAATACAATTTAATGTTACAAAAGCCGTTCTCAGAAGGCAAATAGAAGGACTCAGAGTAACTCGGAATACAGGACTTTACCCTCTAATTCAACCTATGGAATTAAAACTTCTGCTTTTTACAGCTAGAAGAGAAGTGATAAGATCAAGGATTTATTATAGTAACTAGGAAGCAGCAAGGAAGTTATAAAAATTGCCAAGATGTCTTACTGGATCTAAATTGTGGAGCTATTAGTGATTAAAAAACCAGATGTGTCTAGATGAAAGGAATTGACTGTTATTACATGCGAATGAGATGAGGGAGTGGAGTAGATAACCATTAATAGACTGTGTTTTTTTCCAGCCTAGAAACTTCTGGGAAATAAAAGGGGTATCTGCTAATATAGTTCTACATAAATTTGGCCAGTTTTTTTATTTTTAAGTTTTCACAGTGTTGAAGTTGCTACTTGATTGTTTGTCATTTTGACTGTAATTAATGTAAAAGCTTCTATTCAGTACTGAAAATGTAATATTATTACATAATCATTAGCAGATATTGGCATATGGTTTTATCTGATACAGCATGCATAAAGTTGAAGGAAGTGGCTATGTACAAGAAAAGGAATAGATGGCAGGAGTTAAAGCGGATAATTTTTTTCTCTAAAACAAAATATAAGCATTTTCAAGATAGTAATTTTCAACACCACTTAAGGCACAAAATATCAATTTCTTTAGCTTCCTCAGGACAAAATCTGCATTTGACTTTTATTTGTCCTAAATTGATCCACTGGAAAGGCAGGGTAGTAACAAATTTGCCTTTGGTAAGGTTTTTGACATTATCTCCCACAGCAGTCATGCCTAGAAGCTAAGGAGGTATGGGCTGAAAGAGCACATTGTTACATGGACTGAAAATTCACTGGATGGATGATGGCTCAACATCCAACTGGCCAGCAAGCACAGTACGCCAACAGTTGATATAAGGACCCATATCCTTCAACATGTTCATTAGCAACCCGGAGCACAGGACGTATGAGGAAAGACTCAGAGCTGGCCTGGTTTAGCATAGTGAAGAGGAAGCTACAGGGTGATGTAATAACACCTTACAACTACTCAAAGTGGTGTGACGGAGATGAAGAAGCCAAACATTCCTCTGACTGTGGCTTGGGGTGTTCAAATTAGACATCAATAAAAAACAGTGTAGCACTGGAACAGGTTGTCCAGGGAGGTTATGGACTCTGACTTTGGAGATTTTCAAAACAAGAATGCCTTTGTAGCTCTGGTCTAACATTGGTAACAGCCGTGTTTTAAGCAGAGGGTAGGACTAGATCAGTTTCAAGCTACATTTCTGCAGTTTTATGAGTCTATAATTTGACTGTTCCTCAAGGAAGAGAGTTGTCAGCACTATGATGATGTCAATCCCTCTTCCAGGCTTAGTCTTGTGTATCCAGAGTTCATATATATGCCAAATTTGCCTTGATCAAAAGGAAGACTGATCAAAACAGATCTTGCTCTTTAATTAAATACGAGTTCTTAGAGTGGCATTAAATGCACAAAATGAATCAGGAAAGTTTGTTTTGATCTGACCAGCTGGAGAACTGAAACCACAGAAAGTTAAAGTCATAAAAAAAAAAAGAACCATGACTTACTTGACATGACTGATACCAGATATAAACGGTAAGACAAGGACAAACAGTAGCTTAGAGTTTTACATAAAGAATTGTGAGACTTTTATTTAGGACTATGTGAGTCCTGTTAGTTTTGAACAATAAGTATCTGTTTTACGTTTAATTGTAAAAAAAAAAAAAAAATCATCACCCTTTTTTCAGGCATGTGTAGAAGGGAGTTCTTCACTGGAATGTATTGCTTCATAAAATTAACTCAGAGTAGACCATTGGGTTTTTTCTTTCCCAGAAATTATGATGTTCCTACCAGTAATCGTTTTACATACCCATATTTAATGGTGGTATATGAAAGGAGAGAAGTTCCACAATGGATCTCCTATCAAGTATTCTGTGAGAAACTTAAGAGAACAATAAGAAAAGAAAAAGGCAGGCAACAAAAATTCTATTCCAGTCTCTAACAACAGTGAATTCTACATCAGAGACAAGGTATTCATTCAATATTCTGCTCTCAGTGCTGGGTAGTTGGTCTCTGAATCAGTAAGAGGTAAACAATCTAAAAATAAAAGAGCTGCTATTCAAGAATACTTAAAATATTATGAGTTTTTAAACAGCACATAAAGAGAAAACACTTTCTAATAAAATTTGCTAGTAACTTTTGGTTTGGCTACTCTCTGTACTACTTGAAAAGGTCAGGAGTGGCAGTGTTAGAAGGAAAGAAATTTGAAGAATTCATGAATAGTTTTGCCATCCAGATGAAAACACTTACCTCATGCTCCCTTTCCATCTTCATGGTTGCAAACTACAAAAGTTTACAAATTCTCAAACTGAAAACTTTACTTTCTGTAAGAATTAAGATTTAACTCAAAAGTTTCACATGCAGGAAATGTGAAGGGTTTGTTAGGTTTCTAATTAACCCAGAAACATGCTGATAGTTAATCTGCTACATACTACCAGTCTTTTGTGCCAAAAGAGCTGGTTGTGTTTTACTTTTGACTAACTCAAACAGAACCAAGTTCAGCTAGACTTGGAAGTCAATTCTGCACTCTGGTGCAGCTACATGGTCAGCTATGTGCCCTAACAATGGTAATATACTAGATGTTTTGACTAACTACTGCCATTTCAGAGCAAGCAGGTGAAATATTCTCAAGAAAATAATTTAAAGGAAAATGCTTTACACCAATATCATGAGTTGTTTGCCATCAGGGATGGATCTGTATGTCTAGGCAGATTTTTAAAAATCCAGTGAATCCAAGTATATATGCATTTGGATACCCAGTGGAAAGAAGACCATCAGTAAAAAAGGAGTAGATTGTTAAGTAATGAAGGTATCATTTTCAAAGCAGATCTGTGTGAAAATAAAAAGGTTTGTCAGGAACAATATTATTTTTTAATTTTACTTCATAGAAATATGAAAATACTGAACACATGCTTCTGAAAACTAGAAGAGACTGTTTCTGCACATTTAACAATTCAGATAAACTGCAAAAGAAAATAGTTTTCAAGTGGCTTTCCTTCCCTCTGCTGTGCATGCTTAGCTTGACGTGTTTGCTCTAATTAACCAAGGTTTATTCTGTTCCTTGGTAGCAAAAACCCATCCTAAATCTGGGTTAACACAACATTCACTGGAGCAGTAGAGGTTTTGGATAGCATCCAGATCCAATACCTTTTTGGCACCCAATACACTATATTTATAGGGAATATAGGCACCAAAGTCTATGACAACAATCCAGAAAGTCAATGCTACAGTGGTCACCTATGTACATATCTCACTTATCAACTCCCACTTAAATCTCAAGTGCTAAGACTACCAAGGCTTCTGTGCACACACAGAACTGCCTTAACTTAAGGAACTAGGTATTGGCATCCATCCATGCTTTTGTTTGATGTAAAGATGGCATTGGTAAAACAGCTGTGGTCGGATTCATCTTATCTAGCTTTAGGTACAAGGAAAGTGTCTCACATGTTGATGCCTGTATGGTAGACAGCTACAACCAGAAGAACTGAAACCAGTCCTAACCTCTACCCAAGGAAGGACACTCACTCCTTTAGCTATGTTGCGAGCACATCTGATATCCAAAGGCAGTACTACAGTGCCAACATCCTCCATTCAAGAACACAGCCAATAGCAGGACCTTTGGCTGCAGAAAGTACACTGAAAATGGAGACCTGGTTTCTACAGCTTTCTCAGTGTGACCAGATTCAAATTCAAATTCATATTTGCTACATCCAAAACCCATGCCATTTGATTAGAATGAGGAAGAGTAGCAGACTCCTCTTTTAGCTAGACCATTGGGCACCCAGGAGTGCAAGCTTTATGAGGCCAACAAGATCTCATAGATAAGGTGCCTGCTGGCTAGGGCATTCAGAAGCAAGATCTGACATGAAGCTGTTTCCACCTGAATTACTTCTGGCATTATATCCAGTAATGCAAATACATGAACAGTCCTGACATAAGGGGCTGGAGTGGGTACCATAAAGTAAATATAAATACATTAACTCGAAGTTAGGCAGTTCATCATCTCAGAGTTCAAGTTCTTCTGCAGTCATAGAGAGATGCATTTTTATCCCTTAGCAGGTAGTTTTTTAGTGGACTCAACTGTGCTATAGGTCATCTGCTTTCTATCTCTTTTCTCTTTTTTTCTCTCCCTAGAATATAAAGGAAAATGAAATAATTTTACAAGACAAGACACAACTTCTAAATTGCCATTAGATTCCCCCTTTAAAATCAAGGTTCTACTTTGCATTTTGTGATTGTGAAATATCGAATAATAACCAGAAAATTCCAGATACCATCCCTTCAACCTTGTGGGGAAGAGAAGTTTTGTATTGGCTGCTCCAAATCCCTTTGTCTCTTTTTTTTACACTGCAGACTCACGCATTATCTCACTCATCATCCTCTGTCACCTCAGGTATATACTTCAGTATCATTGCTTTCCAGATTTAGCCTTCTTGTTGAGTATCTGTTTTGAATTAATTTTCCCCAGATGTATTTGCAGTTTTCCAAGCTGACTCTCATGTTGTTATTCTCGGCCCATGTTTCTATTTTTTCTAAGACCCTCTATTATTTGCCTGTCTTGACTGCTGCTGGCACAACCTGCAATTTAACATCATCTGTGAATTTCATTACCATGCTTGTGTTACAATTCCAGATAATTTATGCAAATTTTACAGAAGACAACACCTTAAACAGAGCCCTGTGGCATCCGTATAGTCAGCTTATACAGCTGACTATGTGTTGTTGTTTATTATCATGTTTTATTTGTGTTCTGTATCCCGATTTTCAGTCCATGTGATGGAGCTCAGATCCAAGCCAATTTGAACTCATTTGAAAAGTAAGATTTCATCAGACATCGTATTGAATGCTATACCAAAACCCAGATGATATCCTCTTTCCTTTCTCAATTGCTTTTGTAACTGTTCCACAAAAAATAATCAACATTTGTACTGCACAGTTTTCACTTCATAAATCCAGACTGCTAATAGGTCATGGGTCTATAATCTTCTTGTCTGCTTTACGCCAGTTCAGGATTAAGCCTTGTATAAAACTATATATAACTTGGGATCTGGCTGCAGGTAAGTGGTAAGATCTCGCTGGAACTCAGTGAAGTGCCTGGACTGATTGCAGTGATCTTCATGGGGGAGCAGTGTTTTGTTACGAGAGCTCTCTCTAGCGGCCCTGGTTCCTTCACACACCATGTGACTCCCATGCCACAATCTAGAAAGGCTGACTGTCGTACACCTTCCTTCTGTGAGTCTTTGGAGGCATAAACCTCTGTAGTTCCAGCATCAAATTATAGTAAAAACATATTGAGGAGAAAAATAATAACAGTAAAGAAAGAGTAAATTCCTGAAAAAGGGTAATGTATAGTGAGGTTATAGAGGAAGCCTTTCAAAAGCAATTAGTGTAGGAGTTTTACCGCCTTCAGTGCTGGAACAGACGTCAGCCAACACATAATATTTAAACATATTATGTAGTCAAAGAGGAGAACACACATCCAAATCACATTCCCCATGTAATATAGAACAACAGGTACTTCCTAGGGTTGATAGATCGTTATGGAGCTTGCATTTTAAAAGCCTCTTAAAAACCCACAGATTTTAAATGGGTAGTCCATAAATATACTATATTTTAAACAAGGACAGCTTACCAAATAATATTTTAAATGGGAATATTTATTGCTTTCCCTTATTTCACTCCTGGATTAGCGAGAGCAGGCCAGCATGCTTATAGGTTCAAAAGAAGACTCCATGAATTATACTACTCACTGGCAATAACCACTAGTAAATGGATGTACATATGACATTCCAGATGATAGCACATATAATTAAGTGTATCAGTGCTTTACAATAAACATAGGGTAAGTGCATATTATTGCATTGCATAGCAACTCCCAGAAAAAAAAATCATTTAAAAATAGGTTGGCTGCCTTTTTTTCTCAAGTTTAAACTGAAAAGATTAAAAATTAATGTACTTCTATTTGCTCTGTTACTAATTTCTTTATTGGGAGTGAAATGAAAACAACATTATAATTGACTTCCCTTTTGCTGAAAAAAAATGAATATTTTCTCAAACAAAACTTTTTGGATATTGATTTTTTTAATATTATTCCAGTTATAATTGCCTTATTTTAAAAAATAAAATTTGTTGGCATCTATTCAGTAAATGAAGGTTTATTAGATCCCTGCTTTAAAATACTTTACTGAAAACACCGTGTTTACAAATAAAATATACTACACTTCTAACAAGGTGTTCTCTTCAGAAGAAGCCGTTTTCTTCTGTGAGAGCCTAAAAATTCTCCTAAGTGAACTGTGTGTGCACAACACTTCTAAGGGGACACGTAAGCATTCACCAAAATCCCCTGGAAGTATCCTGATCATGTTTAAAATAAGCACTTGAAGTGAGGAGAAACTAAACATCAGTTTAAATGCCCCCATGAATGGTTACTTAAATCACAGCATGGAATGTCCCTGAAGCTTTGGAGCTTAACAAAATACATGCTAAGGCACTATGACAGAAATGAGTCATAAATAATTAGATAACTGAAGTTTTGAGAAGTTATTGACCAGTTATTTTCACCCTAATTAAATTCTTTTAAAAGCATTTTTTACAGTGTTCCAGGATTCTTTAATATCTTCAAGAAACTGAAGCCTGATCCAGGTCCTTTTGGAGTCAAAGAAAACCTTGCATTAACTTCAGTAGAAATGAGACTCCTTAGGAAGCAGATGTGCTTACATTCCACTGTCAAAAATAGGAGCTAAGCATCTGCTCAAAGTTAATCACACACTTAAACACTGTCCAGGACTAAGGTCATGGTTGCCAGGACCTGATCTTGCAGCACATATAAATCCAACTGATTAATGGTTTGGTTTGCCTGCTGGATAAAACAAATGTAATAGGAAATACAGGGTTTGGGGTTTTATGATTCATTTTTGTGCCACTTCAAAAAAAAATAAATCTATCTATTATGAATAGATAGAGTTCAGTTGAGTTAGTGGAAATACTAATACAAATTACTGTATATTCTCATTTATTTCAGGTTGGAAACGAAAGAAGAATACTAACGCAATCAAGGTATAATGAAAAACATTGTGTGAGAAATAGACATAGAGGCAAACAACAAGTAGAGTCTGTCAAGGAAATTGAGGTTACTTCTGAAAAGTACACATGGTGTCCTGTAAACATAGCGCAACAGAGATAAAACTTAGCGAAGGGCAAATGAATGTTCTCCAAATATAGAGAAGACTTAATGAAAGACAATGAAATAAAAATTTAAGGCCGAGAGAAAGTTTGGTAATATACAACCAACTGGTCACTTTAGTTACTGGAACTCAGATTATCTGTCCTCTTCCAAGTACAAATTTCATAAACTATAATTTTTATATAAATTAGAGGAAAGTGATGGAAAGAGGGAATTATGGGAAGCAAAGGGAGTGAGGATGTAATGGAGATTGTGGAAGGAGGACATGGAGGTGCAACTGAAGGCAGGATGGGGAGGCTGTGCCAGCTAAAGAACAACTGTGTGCTGAAGGTGTACCAGGTGCGCTTCCACCTGTGACAAAAAACAAAAACATGCTGTCAAAACCTACAATAAGAAGGGCCCAACCTATGCTTGTCTCAGGGAGACTGGGGAGGCTCCTTCTGCTCCTAGTTGCTATTAAGTTCATGCACAGTCCTATGAAAGATCATCAGATCACCACGATGATAAACTGGCAGCTGCTCACAATGTTTTTCTTTAACCCGACAACAACGACCCAACAATTCTGCAGGTTCAGACAATAGATGACCACTTTTAAGAAAAACCCACCGATTGAATATCTTTGATAGTAATCACAGATTCATAGAATTACAGCATAGTTTGTGTTGAAAGGGACTTTTAAAGGTCATCTAGGGCAACCTGCCCCTGCAATGAGTAGGGGCATCTTCAACTAGACAAGGTTGCTCAGAGCCCTGTCCAACCAGACCTTGAATGTTTCCAGGGATGGGGTATCTACCACCTCTCTGGGCAACCTGGGCTAGTGTGTCACTACCCTCATTGGAAAACAAAATCTTCCGTATATCTAGTCTAAATCTACCCCCTTTTAGTTTAAAACCATTACCCCTTGTCCTGTCACTATGCTCCCTGATAAAGAGTCCCTTCCCATCTTTCTTGTAGAGCCCCTTTAGGTACCGGAAAGCTGCTATAAGGTCTCCCCAGAGCCTTCTCTTCTCCAGGCTGAACAACCCAGACTCTCTCAGCCTGTCCTCATAGGAGAGGTGCTCCAGCCCTCTGATCATCTTCGTGGCCCTCCTCTGGACTTGTTCCAACAGGTCCACATCCTTCTTATGTTGGGGCCTCCAGAGCTGGACGCAGTACTCCAGGTGGGGTCTCAGGAGAGTGGAGTAGAGGGGCAGAATCACCTCCCTTCACCTGATGGCCATGCTTCTTTTGATGCAGCCCAGGATACAGTTGAATCTAATGGGCTTTCAAGTAAGTTAAGCCACAAGTCATCTAGTAACTTCAGAAAATGGACACTATTCATGCACATTAAGTCTCAAGCAATACACATTCCAGCATTTGCAACTGTTTGTTTTTGGTTTTTTTTTTGCAAAACCCTGCACTTACGTACATATTAGTCAATGACAATTTGGGGTTTCAGTTTCTTTTAAATGTAGCTTACCCACCTCAAGGATGTTGGACATGTTATAAAACAGGCTATGACAGCTTAAAGGTTCAGATTGCTAGTGAAAGGAACTCAAAAATATTGTTATTATAATCTCATTCTTGTAAGTCAGTCTCATGATATCTGGAGCATAGTATATTCCAAAGGTTAAAGCTGTCATGCCTGATGTGTCAGTTCCTTGTGTAAGCAATTTCCAGTTGCTTAGTTGGGAAAAACAAGAGAGCAAGACCTAATCCCACAGCTTTCACCTAAGTGAAAGTTCCTATGTTCCACCTAAGCTGCTTTTGCTGGTAACCTGAAAGAGCGCCCAGAGCTTTGGGGCTTGAAACAAGATACTTTCAGGGTCTATGGTAGAAACATCATATGTTTCTATGAAAATATTCTTGCTGCAGTTGAATCTGACTCAAGGTGGGCCTTAAAGTATTGGGACCTGATCCACAAACATCTCTTTCTACAGGCATCTTTTTGATTCTCTCTCTGAAGGTCTCCGATGTATAGGAACCATGCTCAGTGCAAAATGATTCTGCTCTACTTTCTATATCTTTGGGCAGTTCTACATACATTATTTTTTGCTTCTATCTAGCTCTTCCTATTTGGGATAGTTTATTTTGCCCAAGTTTTATTTGAGTTGGTTTCTCTGGGCATTGGGCCCAGTTTTTGTTTAACTTTGCTCTTAAAATCTGTACAACAGCCCAGATGCTCTTTCCAAAAAAAAAAAAGNGGAGCTTTCTACATCCATTTTAAAAACCGATCATGTTGTAAAGCAGCAGAAGGGATAATTTGTAAACCCGCTGAATGCATTTGTATGGTTTATAACAAAATTAAGCTCTGTTACTGTTTGGGACTTCGGTTTACAACAAGGCTAAGAAAAATGCTGACTACGTGGAAGAGAAAACACAAGGACCATTGGCATAAAAGAAAAGTTTTATATTGGAACATTAATTTAAAATTATAACTAAGCAGAAGGTAAAAAATGTTTAGTAAAGATGGAACTAGCTGAACTACGTCAGTCATACATATCTTTTCCCCAAAAAAGTAAGGACTGTGGAACAACACAAATCAACAACAAGTCCAGCAGCTTTTACTGAACCTAGAGTAAGAGTTTCAAATAGATGTACAGATTTAAGAAGCAGAACAGTACAACTATGTATAGCAACAAGTAAGCAGCTGTCAGAAGAAATGTTTCAAAAGAGATGTCAGAAAACATGGAGTAGCAAAGCAAGGACTGTACCCAAAAGGAAGGGGCAAAGCAACAAAAGTCAAAGAAACAACTGACCCCACTAAATTATTATCAAAGAGTGGTTACTCATATATTTATCTAGTGCCACAAGTGACATCATGAGCTGACATTACCAATAGGTTACCACTTTCCCAGTGAACAGTAGAAGAAAAAGTCTGAAAACATCTTTTATCAAAGGCTAGCTATAGCACTTACGTTTCTTTTAAGCCAAATCCTGAGTCCTGAGAAAGAAGCCAAGATTTACCCATAACACAGGGGAAATGCCAGGTACTGTAGAGACAGAAGGGAAGGAATAAGAAATACTAAGAAAGTAAGGTAGAATATAAGGCATATAGGGTTGTTACAGTCATTGTGGCATATAATAGTTCCTAGGTTTCTAATTAGTCCAGGCTCCCTGTGCTGTCCTTAACGCACATTGAAAATGAGCTCCTCATAGAATTTCATCCAGCAATACAGGATGTAAAAAAAAAATCCCTCTCTAAGGAAATTTAGAGCATCATAGGAGGTGTTGAATACTGGAAATGCTTTAAACCTTCAAGGGAATACACTACTCTAGTTTGCAGATGTTTTAGTTATTCCAAATGTTGAACTCATGCAATATCAGCTTATAAAAAGTAACTACTACCAGCGTGTAAAAAACCTGGGATTCCTTCTGAGTCTGTTGGAAACATTCTTATTTACATGTACAATTTTGCTCCTTGGTTAACGAACACAGCATAGTCACACTGTCTGTGTTTCCCTGTAAATGGCTGATGCCACCCTTGGCATTAAACACAAGTCCTTACAACATAAACCATGCATGAAAAAATATTTCTTCCACAAAACTGTAAAACATTTAATTATTCAAACGTACATCTGTGCAGGAGAAATGTTATTTGTAATTTAAAATTTATCTCTCTCAGAGAGAGATTAAAAATCTTCTCCTTCCATGGAGGAAACATTGGAACCCTTCCCTTCCCACAAAGAGACCCAGAAGGCCCTGCCAAAGTCTCCCTCTCTCATGGGAATCACAACATTTTCTCATTGTTTTCTCTCAGATGAAACCTGGGACCTTCTGAAATAATTTCTATTCTGCCAGTTTCCACACATAGCTTTAAAATATAAGTCCTCCCTAAGAAATGAGGAAAGACATTATGATTCAAGAGAAAATGGAGACTGACAGTAATATCACCAAGACTTGTGCAATAATAATGCGTAGAACTAGCTAGATCAAAGCCTTTGAAAAAGTTTTTCTTAGTAAATAAGATAAGCATCCCCCATTGCCTCTCAGTTTAGTCAGGAACAAGTTCATATTTTCACTTTTCGAAAGCCAATGTTAACAGTAACTGCTGTTAAGATCAGTGACAAAAAAAATCAGCTGAATCTCTGTAGTTGCAGTCAACATTTTCATCTTTGGAAGAGTCTATTGCCTTTTTTTTTTTCCCCTTAATAAAATCAGCCAATACATACAAAAGCCATCATTGTAAAGACAATCATTCTACTAGACTAGTTCTTGAAAGGCTACTAGACTTGTTCTTGAAAGGCAAAGTTCAAATGTGAACACAGGTTTCCTCTGCTAACTTTCTGGTTGAGTTCTGCTGATTTTTTCCTGGTTGGACTTGTTTTACCAAGAAAAGAACAGTAGCCTGCGTGTACCAGTTTGTCATGTGTCACAGCAAATAACACACACTTTCCCACACTGATTGGACTCTAATTTAATGACATGAGGTGACAACTCCTCCTTATTTACCATCACTGATAATACAGATATTCTTTTGGTTTTCATTCTCTTTGGCCTTAACGCCTAGACCCAAACAAAAGCCTGTCACTCACAAGGCTCTTCAAACAGAGTCATATGTACCAGTGGCTCACAAGTGGTACTGTAGAAATTGGACAGTCAGTTAACTCACTTTCAGTTCTATTACAGCCTGTGGATTCATAACCTCTGTGCTGTCCATCAGGGAGATTGTCTCAAACACCAAGAAACAAGATATACCTCTCTTCCTGAACGTCTCGTCCCAGAGGCACCTGCAATTCCCTGATAGGAATTTTGGCTGCAAGGCAGGCAGCCGGCCTGGGATGGAAGGCAACCCTCTCAGCCAGGGGGTCCATCCAACAGATTTCATACTTCATTTAATCTTACAAACTTAAAATCTACTGCATAAAAATATTGAAACACATGATTATTGTCTCTCACGGGACTCCAGATCAGATTTGCAAGATTTAGAAGTAGATGATACTGTATTATTTCTAGGAAAACCAGGCTAATCTTGTACCTGAAAATATTCTGTGGTGTTTCTGCCTTTCAACAGTAATAAAGGCTCATTTGTTAACAATTCTGATGGCAGTACAAGAGGCAGATTATACTCTGCAACTGGCTCTCCTTTTGCTTGGCTTTAGAGCTAAACAATTCTTTTGGAGGACTGGGGGAAGAGGTGGGGTTTCATTTCTTTTTGTAGAGTCTGAGGCTAATAATCATTAGATCACACAGTCTTACAACTTGTATATCAGAGCACATTAAATAGCACTCTGCTACCTCCCTAGCGAACCCAGTGTGCTGGACTAGACCAAAGCACGTTAGATCTCAACAGATTTATTGATCAAGAACAGCAGAAACCAAAATGGCTTCACAGAATCGCAGAGTGGTTGAGGGTGGAAGGGACCTCTAAAGGTCATCTGGTCCAATCCTCCTGCTCAGTCAAGCAGGGCCACCTAAAGCCAGTTGTGCAGCACCATGTCCAGATGGCTTTTGAATATCTGCAGGGAAGGAGACCTCTCTGGGGCTTCACTGGTAAAGACCCCTGAAACACCAAGGAACAGGTAAGAGGAGCTTTTAAGGTGTCAGTTTCTTCTTTTGCTGAAGGTGCATATCTTCTTGTCATCCTGACTGCAAATAAAATTCCCTTCCATATCTCAAATCAAGTAATATGTTAGACCTTGAGTATAAGACACAGTCAGGTATATAATAAAGAGCATTATCTTCATGGCAGAATATTGTCCATCTGTCTGTCTGCAGAGTCAGGCAATCCACAGGACTCAAAGAACAGAAATCACTCCCTTCTCTCTCACTTTTCCAAAAGAATGAAGGAAGAGTGATTTTTTTTTATTTTTTTTTCACACAGCAACCTGAAGTGTGAGGTTTGCCAGGTGAAATTTTATTTCTGGTCACTGCTCAAACTCAGACCTTCAAGCAGCAGTGCATTTAAGAGAATGTAGCACTAGCTGAGTATGAAGGAATAGAAATAAACAAGAGGATTCCCAAATTATCCAACTCTCAGTGACAGAAAGGACCACTGCAAATATAACATGCAAGCCACCCAGCATTTGCACTGTAGAAGAAGTTAGCACAAATCCCTTCATTTGATTGCAATTCATATTTTTTTATACATTTTCCAAATGATCTTTACTCTTCGGAAACTGCATCATGTGTCAGCTTGTCTAATTTTATCTTTGGTCATACAATTATCTTTCTATCTCCATCAGCAAGATGGTCAATTTCTTCCTATAAATGATTTCTCCCTACAATTTTTTTCTTTCATGTTTAAATTGTTTTCCTAAAATGACCTCTCAGATTTCCTCCTGATATACTGAATAGGCTGAGTTCCTTATATCCTAGGGTATTTTTTCAAAGCCAGGAAAATCATTATTTTGGCTCTTCTCTGAGCTCTTTCAAGTAATTTGGACCCTTTTCATGCACAGCAGACATCAGAACTGGACAGGACATTCCTGCATTTTAAGCATAGCATAGCATTCTCCTTTTCATCCTTTTAAAGGTTCCCTATTAAATCAGTATAACACATGCCTTAAAATGTTATAGTTCGATGTCAAACGCTTTGGAAAAATCCCAATAACTTATATCAGTTGCCACTTTTATCAATTAGACCATGTCAAAAATCTTGCCTGAAATCTTGTAAGAAAGAAAAAAGAAAGACAACTTTTTCAAGTCTTCTTCCCCAGAAACCTCTGTTGGCTGGGATAAACTGCATTTTTAATTTCTAATACTCTGTAGATACAGGACTGCATTTATTGCCTCATTATGTTGCCCAGTATCTTCACAAGGTTAGTGTGTTTGTAATATCTCAAGTAATTTTGGTCATTTTCTGACATTTAAATCATGTTGGCAGTCTTTCAATCTTTTCCAAGGTTTAACATTAATTTCAAAGCAGTAAATGATTCAAAATACTTCTTAGCTGGGCCTCTTCAGGCCTCTCATCTGAAAATACCTAGACTTGCCTAATTCCCAGACATCCTCCTTTATTTCACATGCTAAACTTTATTGCCTGTATATATTTTAGCACTTCTACATTTGCAGTTGCTTATGTTTTAATTTTTATATAAACACTCTTTTATTATTATTTACAATCTCTGTCCTGTCGTGTTCCTTAATCATGTTTTGTTTTTTTTCTCTTGGGTTTTCTTTCTCATCTTTTTTCTTCTTTCTGATTCTGGAGTGGTTAATCATTGGTTCTCTTGTCAGTCACCTGCATTTTCAACTTGTTACCTATTAAATCTAATTATTTTTTTTTATTCTTTCAAAATTGATTGGGGTTTTTTTGATCTTTTTGATCAGAGCTGCTCATTGCTGTATGTACTCCTATAAAAATATAAAACAATACAATTTCATCTAAAATATTACTAATTTATATATGACATTGTTAAAAAGCTATTCAGGCTTCAGTCAAAAAAACCCAAGTAATGGTTTAATGAATAGAGAAGTGCTGGTTTTCTATACTAACTTTCTGATTGATGTAAAGCACACAGTTCTTATGATTTCAGTAATTATTTGGCAGAGGTCTAGTCCTCTTATTCCTGCACCTTTTCAGGCACTTCAGGGCAGTGACCATGTATTTTTGTTAAGGTAAGGATATTTGTTTGAGAGATAGAACAGCTTTTTTCGAAGGAAAATGTTAAGATTTAATCCAGTTAGTCTGACAGGTTCTTGAGATCTGCACAAACTGAGATCCCATAAATTTAATTTCAGAGATTATCTAGAAAAGTTATAAAGATAAGGCATGTTAATATGATTAAGATGTTGGCCTGGGATTCCAACAGCTGGGGATGAAATGCTTAGTAATATTTCAAAATCTCCATCGGCCTTTTACAGGAATCCTGATGTTTTCATGTTGAAGGTCCTCATCTGCAAAAGAGAGCTAACACCTTATTTCTTCCATCCTTCACATTGCAGTCAGGTTATGGAAAAGACAGATTACTCTTTGGTAACCAGCACAGCAAGGCCAGGTCTCAATTTTAGCTTGAAGCACAAGTGAGATACTATTGTTCCTACTGTTCTGCTTTATATAAATGTCAAATTGTTACAGAACACCGTCATTTCTAGCAAATGAAGATTCATATTATTAAGAAATACCTATGATTTCTATTGGCTTGTGTTTGTTTATCTTAATCTGGTCACGGTCACTGTGTAAAGGCAATGTCATATGCTACAACAGGAATGACTACACAGCAGTTTTCTCCTACTGGAAGCTCATACTTTAAGGTTCTGTGAATTTTGCTTGGATAATGCCCAGTTTATCTGCAGGAACATGTCATTCTGTTCCACAATTACATAATGTTACAATCTCCATCTCTTAATTCTTTGGATGACACCTGTGCTCAAAAAAATGTCAGAGCATGTTGGCTTTTCAATTAGAAACTTCAGGACTATGGCCTTAGGGAAGGAACATCTGATTCTGCAAGGTGCAAAGGGCAAGCAAGAGATGGTGGTCATTTGCATTTTACATTAATTATGTTTAGGATTTTCAGCGTTTAATTCCAGAAAAGAATAACAGGACACAACCACCCCCTCAAAAGTCTTTTTTTTCCGTTCCATAAACCCATTCTATTTAAATATGAAGTGAAGTATAAACAACTGGTTTCCTGAACTGTAACAAGCATCCTTGTGGATTCCTCCAAAGTCCAAAGAAGGAAGATTTTTATCATTTCCATACTGTAATCATTAATGGTGTATCTTCTTTATCTAATTCCCAGTTAAAAAAGAAAAAAACTTTGTGGGAACTTAATATTTTTTTGCCATGTCTAAGCTGGTTGAAATTAGCCAGTGGCTTCAGATATTACTGAAAAGGAGAGCTGGACAAAAAGCCTTTTCCCTTTAAAAATCAAGCTAAAAAATAATAAGTAATTATAGAAGTAAGTCTGTGTAATGCACTTGGGTATGATGCTGCAAAAAAAATATTCAGGTTTGGAGAGTAAGGGTGTGTAGAAAGTAGACAGTGATAATTTACATTTGACTGCAGTAACATTTTCAATAGAATAATTATTTTACAACTTTCCTTACCCTTCCAATTGCCCTTGGGCTAAAGCACTGGAATAAAATGCAAAGATTTTAAAATTTGGCCATTTGAGAAATGCAGGGAATCAAATCAGGACAGGAACAAGCAAACCATTCATGAGCGAGGGACACAACCTGAGTTTCTGCAGTTTGCTTGCCGACTTCTGTTGGATACATCTCTACAAAAAAACTTGGGGAACAGTGGAGTTAACCATCCACACTGTAGACAGGAAAACTGAGATGCAGAAGGCATAGATGGACAGGGACAAAAAGGCAGGCCAGTGATTCCTTGAAAGCCGCTTTATACCTTATGCAGAACAGGCAGGACACTGGTTACAGATGTACAAACCAAAGCAGTTCACAGTGCTAAGTTTTCCTGGCCAGACCCTTAATCAACACAATCTGACGTAATTCTATTGAACTCAGTGGAGATACACTGATCTACAGCAGCAGACCAGTGACTTTACCTCCAGGTGATAGAGTATGGTTTGAGGAATCTGGGAGTGTAAGTGTTTCATTAAGCCAAGCTCTCCAACATTAAATTACCAGGTTGAAAGACCTGGGTTTTTTGATGCCATAGATTAAAAACACATGATTTTAACCTCCATAGCTTGTCCGTACATTAAGAAATGAAAGTTATAAAAGCACATAAGCCTGTAGTATATAAATACACAGCATATGATGTATAAGTATTTAATAAGCATTAGTAGGAGATAGTGAAACCATATGTGAATAATGGTTGTCCAGAAGTCATCAGTTTGTAAACATTACTCGTAAGAAACCTGTATTGCTCAGTACACCAAGAACTGTCCTATGCATATAATCTACATATGTCAGCAAGTAATTGAAATGTTTCAAAAGGAATAGTAGAAAGATATGTGTAGTG
This sequence comes from Anarhynchus alexandrinus, assembly GCA_008711295.1. Taxonomy (NCBI): domain Eukaryota; kingdom Metazoa; phylum Chordata; class Aves; order Charadriiformes; family Charadriidae; genus Anarhynchus; species Anarhynchus alexandrinus. Next base: position 1,066,731 of record VUYV01000050.1, on the reverse strand, counting down.
CAAAGATAGTAAAAGAAAAAGAATTATAAGCATGAGAAATGGTGAGGAAATGATTTGAAGAAAAGGGAGTAGAGAAAGAAGGAAAGAGTACACTGCAAATTATATAAGATAAGGGAAGTCACGTGAAACTGCATGAATAAATTTGGTAAAGAGAACCTACGAAAGTGAAGCTGGCTAGTTCAATGACTACAGGTCAAGGACATGGTCAGGAACCATGTTACATAGCCCTTCGATAAGTTTTTGAACTTCCACTGGAGTTGCTAGGAGAAGAGGCAGAAAAACATGATTAGGCATAGAGGACAGCGCAATGTTACTCCTTTACAGTGACAGCAGTTTCATATTTGCTTTGATGCACATGAAATTATGCCTGTTCGTATGACAAGCTATCCATTTCCTTGATTATAAAAATACTTGTTCTTTATTTATATTGCAGTTTAAATTCCAAATTACATTTATTAGAGTAACAGTCACACAACTGAAATATTTTCCAAACTTCATTTAAAATGCCTCAGTTAGTTAGAAAATTCTCAAATCACATTTTCCTTCTTTCACAACTTTTATCTAGCCTTTAGTTATCCAGGGATGTCGAGCTCCACCCTTGTTTTCAAATTTCTTTCTTACTGCTGAATTTAAAGCATGAGTTCCTCAGTAATTCTTAAGCATAGAATCATGTATTGTATACTGCAGAATTTCAGATCACTTCCATTGCTCAAGTCATCAAGGGCATCCAGCTCTCTCATAAATTCCGAGTTTGTTTACAGAGGCAGTGATTCCTAGTTGTGCCTGATTAGCTATTCCTTCAGCACACACTGTTTGTGCCAAGGACATTAATGAAAATAACATATAGCAAGTTTTTTAAGAACTCTTAAGGGTTCTTTAATTCATATAATATTTGTTCTTAAAGAATATAAATTATTGAAGTCAAGTTCTTTAGAATCTCTACTGAAAGCCTCTTCCAGCAACATTTTCTGTTTCACCACTACATCTTATTACATCCCTTTTATTACACATTGATGGCTGCTCTTCTAATCTTCAGTGTTTCCAGCTTTGTTGATAATTTCCTTTGTAATACTATATTCATTTTTCTCACTGAAATCCACGTAGGCTATCTCTACATCCTTTCCTTTGTCTAGAATTTCTGTTTTCTTACCCATTTGTTTAGTCTGGCATAATCTAGATGGGGTAAATACACGTTGTATACAACACCAATCCCTTTCTACTTGCATCATCATAATTACCGATACCTTTAAATCTCTTCTCATAACATTGAATACTATTGAAGACATACTAATAGCAATGGGCTTCCCCAATAATCTTCTTCCTTTATAGCTTAGGAACCTCCTTTGCTCTTTTCTAGTTACATTGTGCTAATCCCTTGTTGATATATTTATTAGCCATTTTAGTTATTCAATCTATGGTTTTATATTGCTGTTTTGAGAATTCTGGAAACAGATATTCTCCAGGCCTTGAAATTTGATTATTTTAAGCATTTCATTTTCTTTCTATCTTGGCTGAAGCAAATAATTAACTTAGTTTCTTGGAACATATGTCATCTACTTCCAATCTCGTCTCCAATTCACTGTGCACAAGCATCAATTTCCTTCTTTATTTCTGCGTTGGAAGAAGCTTTTTCTGCTTGTGTGAGTACCTCTTACAAGTGTTAATGCAGCTTGACTTTTGGCAATCCTACTTTATGCTTCCTGACCTTTAAGACAAAGTTTCTTGGCTGGCCAGGCTTATTTTTTCCCATTTTTGTAGAGTTTCTGCTTGTTCCTAATAACCTTTTTGAGATGATTATGAAATTAAGCCTGGAGACTTTCCCTACAAGTCATTTCCACCTCCCTCAGCATAAAGTGATAAGTAAAACTAGTCCAGCTCACTTGCTCAGCTTGTGTGTGAAGTGAGTAAACATTACGTAGAACAATCATTGAGATATCTTGATTTTTATTATCTACTATACCCTTTTCTTTCTATTTGATAGGCAAACAACACTACAGATCACCTGCACTGTCCTCATTCTTCCATTCCAGCTGGTCATTATTCATTGGTGCTAACATAAGTCCAGCTTTAAGTGCAGGTATATCGGCAACTTTTCAGAGCAAAGACTGGTGAAGGCCCCAGCAATATAGAGGTAAGGGACTTTCACCTTTGCTGACATTACCTGTATCTTTTCAAGCAGTGCCTGAAACGGCAGTCTTTTCCTCCTGCTTGCACCCCCTGACAGCATGGCAATATCTTTTTTTGTATAAGGAATGTAAACTGAACAAAGTATTCCAGATATGGTCTCACAAATAGAAAATAGAGGAGAATAATCAACTGACTGAACATAATCAACCTACTGTATATACCCTTGGCTAACAGAGCCCAGAGAGGCAGCATATGGGGGCACTGCGGCATCATATTCAACTTGTTGTCCACCAGAACTCTCAGCTCCTTTCCTGCAGATCTGCTCTCTACCAGTCAGTGCCCTGTCTATATTTCTGCATAGGATTATCATACCATATCATATCATATCATATCAGGAGCAGGACACTGCATATGCCATTGCTGAACTTCTTGAGATTTCTTTCAGCTCGGTTCTCCAGCCGGTTGAGGTCACCTCTGAATGGCAGCCTTACACTCCAGCATGCTGACCACCCTCCTAACTTGGTGTCATCCATGAAATTGCTGAAGGTGCACTCCATTATGCTGTCCAGATCATTACTGAAGATCTTAAATAGTATGAGCCCCAGCATTGACACCTAAGGAGTGCCACTAGTAAAAAATTGCCAGTTGGATTTCACATACCACCTGTCATCACAACCCTTTGAGCTCAACAGACCAGCCACCTTGTAATCAACTCATCTGGTTCATATCTCTCCAGTTTGCTACAGGGTTAGTGTAGGAGTCCATGCAGAAAGCCTTGCTGAAGTCAACATAAGTGATATCCACTGTTTAATGTGTAATATTCATGATACATAATAAAGAAAAATAAAGAGAAAAAAAAAACCACAGAGCAACCCTACATGAAAAATGTTAGGAATGCAACATGAAACACCAAAAACCCAAGGATAAAAAGAACAAATTGATTATTGAACTCAGTCTTAAGTATTGCCCAGAAGCAATGAATACGAACTAGTAAAATGTATTCTATGCAAGTAGGCTCTTCCACCTTTTTACCTCCAGACATTTCCTTTAGCGCACAAATATATACATATGTACACAGACAGGGTGCTATACAAAGGCCAGTTCTAAAACCTAAAAATTATTCAGAGATAAATTTTTAATGACAGCGTTTGGAAGCAAATTAAATTATCTTGAAACACTGCAGTTATCCATTCATGAAGTTTATCTCAGTTTAAAGAAAAAAAAAAGAAGCCTTCTTCAGAACTGACATTGTAACAGTTGTGAATTTTCAATCTATAATTAATCTGAAATGGAATATTTGACAATAGGTCCATATGAACGATTATGAAATACAGATAAGTGAAGGCTGGAGGTGTAAATTAAAAAGTTAATTGACCTTATTCTACATAGATTCTGTGGGGTTTTTTTCTTTCAGAAACTATGAATGTATATTTTTAAGAAATCTCAGTATCCTGGTGTAGTTGCAGAAGACTGGAGAAAAAACGTGGCTGAAGATGACCTAACAGACCACCGGTGTAATCAACCATTGACACTGATCATCAATACATTACAGAAAGTGTTTGAGACCATTATTTGAGCCAAAGGATGACTACGCTGTAAAGATCTTTAAGGTCTGGTAGGTATGATCAAAGAACATTTAAACAAGAATGAATCGCTCTCTAAACTGCAGTCTGTCTCTTCCAGAAGTTGTAAATGTACGGACTGCTGTGCAAAGGTCTATGGTGTGTGTAATGCAGAAGGCCAGACTGGTGATCATGAGTCCTTTCTCCTTTTGAACCTGTGCATTCTTCCCTGAGTTATAACAGCTGGTCTACAAATCAGAAGAACTTCATTTTCTGTAATAATTTAAGGAAAGGAGTTTGGTTTTGTTGGGGTGGGAGGCCTGTTTGAGGTTTCACCTGGCAATTCTCTTCAGAAGGAGTGTCATGTAATATTTATATCTGCTATTAAACTTTGGCTTTTAGCAATTAAAGATGACTCTATAGTCTTCATTCTTGCTAAAGCAGCATTTCTTTTAGAGGCAATAAATATTCATGCTACAGTAACAAGACCATTACATCAACTAGAACTCTGCTAGGCTGAGCATTGAAAGAAAAGCATTGCTTCTCTCAAGGGCTAAAGTTTTTGCCCCCTGAGAGCTAATGATCAAACCTGTCCTGTCATAGAATCATAGAATAGTTTTGGTTGGAATGGACCTTTAAAGGTTATGTAGTCCACCCCCCCTGCAATAAGCAGGGACATCTTCAACCAGATGAGGTTGCTCAGAGCCCTGTCCAACCTGACCTTGAATGTTTCCAGGGATGGGACATCTACCACTTCTCTGGGCAACCTGGGCCAGTGTTTCACCACCCTTACTGGAAAAAAAAAAAAATCTTCCTTATATCTAGTCTAAATCTACCCTCTTTTAGTTTAAAACCATTGCCCATTGTCCTATCACAACAGGCCCTGTTAAAAAGTTTGTCTCCATCTTCCCTGTATGCCCCCTCTGAGCACTGAAAAGCTGCTATAAGGTCTCCCCAGACCCTTCTCTTCTCCAGGCTGGACAATTCCAACTCTCTCAGCCTGTCCTCATAGAAGAGGTGCTCCAGCCCTCTGATCATTTTCATGGCCCTCGTCTGGACCTGCGCCAACAGGTCCATGTCTTTCCGGTGCTGAGAGCTCCAGAGCTGGGCACAATACTCCAGGTGGGGTCTCACGAGAGCGGAGCAGAGGGGCAGAATCACCTACCTCGATCTGCTGCCCACACTTCTTTTTATGCAGCCTAGGATATGGTTGGCCTTCTGGGCTGCAAGCTCATATTGTCGGTTCATGTCCAGCTTTTTATCCACCTGTACCCCCAAGTCCTTCTCCTCAGGGCTACTCTCAATCCATTCATCCCCCAGCCTGTATTAATACCAAGCATTGCCCTGATCCAGATGCAGGACCTGGCAGCTGGCCTTGTTGAACCTCATGAGATTCACACAGGCCCACTTGCTGAGCTTGTCCAGGTCCCTCTGGATGGCATCCCTTCCCTCCAGCATGTCAACCGCACCACTTAGCTTGGTGTCATCTGCAAACTCGATCCCATTATGTCATTGATGAAGTTATTAAACAGCACTGGTCCCAGTACAGACCCCTGAGGGACACCATTTGTCACCAATTTCCATTTGGAAATTGAGCTGTTGACCACTATCCTCTGGATGCAGCCATCCAACCAATTCCTCATCCACCCAACAGTCCACCCATCAAATCCATACCTCTACAATTTAGAGAGAAGGATGTTGTGGGGGACCATGTCAAAGGCCTTACAGAAGTCCACATAGACAACATCCATAGCTCTTCCCTTGTCCGTTGATGTAGTTAGTGGCCACTGTCATAGAAGGCCACTAGGTTGGTGAGGCAGAACCTGCCCTTGGTGAAGCCATGCTGGCTGTCTCAAATCACCTCCCTGTCCTCCATGTGCTTCAGCATAGCTTCTAGGAGAATGCCCTGTGATAATATCTCATTCGGATAATAATAATTTGCCTCACACTACCAACAGACAACCCAATTATTTGATATACTATTTTGTGACAACGTTATAATGTATGGAGTCAGTGAATATTTTTATCCTTAGAATATGGTAGTGAAAAAAAGAAACCTGGTGAAATTAAAAAAAAAATCATAGCAGAAATAAACTAAATAAAAGAATGTTTCCCCTCTGCACAGACATCCTGTTTGGGAAAAAATGATCAACAAAACTCTGGGCTGTTAAGACCAAAAAAAAATGACTTGTGCCCTTTGGCAGAGCTATCTTCCTACAATTTTATGTAACACAAAAAAAACACATATATGTTGGGCCAAATCCTCCCCTACCACAGTAAAACCCCTGGAACTGGAAAGTATCCACAAAAAACTCAGAGAACTCAGACAAGTGGCATGTTTGCCTGCTCCATGAACAAGCAAGAAATTCATCTAGTTAACAAGCAAGCTCAGGGGGACCATTTGCTGGCCAAATTTCACTCATTTGTAACCTTGACAAATTTGTCCACTCTTGGAATTTGTCCAAGAGCTATTTTGTAAGGAACCATTGCAGCCTATGGATCGCTCAGACCCTGCTCACTGCAACTGTTGTTTCAAGTAACTAATATTTACTATTGTGTTTCCTGGACTGTGTGTCTGTTCAGACAGAGACTGTTGTCTGTTTGGATGATCTAATATTTACCAGCTCTTAAAGCAGAAAATAACTCAGCTGCATCACAACCCTCACTTTTGTTTAGGAATTAATTTTCACTACAAGCCCTCTTTCTATAAAAAAACCCCATGTTGTGCAACTTTCTCAAGCATAAATGGGAGATACTAAAAAGTGGTGCAAAAAATAACACTGTTTATAGCTACATGGTCCATAGAGGAACTGAACAGCCACTACTGCCTTGTGTGTCCAGCCGCACCACCACCGCCTCCCTTAGTTCATATTAAATCCATTTAAATCTATGTTATTAATCTTGTCCTGCAAGAATTCCTGTGGCAAAACTTGTGAAAAGTTTGAAATTAACCCTAATCTTATATGCTGGGAAAATGCCAGTTCCTGTTCAGGTAAAATAAAGATTTACAGATTATTCTAGGATTTTTTTTTTAATTTTTTTTTTGAAAGACAGATAGTGTTAAAGTTTAATGATAGAAAACATCTTTGAGGGAAGAATGTCATGACTGTAAAGACACACAGAATATCTCAAAGCAGAACCAGACTGAGAGAAGGTGTGCCCTTGTTGCTCAGGGGGGTACTGTGGGAGGCAATCTTCTGCCCTTGGCAGCATGCATCTTACAGCAACCAAGTATATAGCAGGAGTTCACGCAGTTAATGCACTTTGGTCTCACTACTTTCTTTCTGACAGCCCTGCCAAGCACGTGCTGTAGCTGATGACGAAGCTGCCCCTGTTCTCCAGCCTTATCTGAACCTCTGCAGGCTCTCTGTGGAGAAGAAGAAATTCCCAAATCTATTCACCTGGCCCCTCTGATGTTGTCCTTCATCTTAGTGTCTTCCTGGAAAATAGCTAGCGTGGTTCCGTGTGACTATACCATGTGCAAAGCAATAAATAACAAAGTTGAATGGAATCAGGTGTAGGGAAAAACAAGGATTTTACTGTGTGATCTTGTTCTTGAAGCCAGAGCAGGGCATGTCAACCTATTCTGCACAGATCAGGAGCTTGTAACTACATCGACTCAACTGGGCTTTGAGTATTTTTTTCACCTGATAAGTGGCATAGAGAGAAAAACGACAAGGCAAATGCTTGAAACTAATTTGGTGGATTTGAGCAGTTCAGGCACAAAAATTCAATTTTACCAAGAAACCAGAAGTTTGGAAGAAGAAATAGGAAAGGGTACATAGCTTGGTAGCACAGAATCACATGGCACAAGATAAAATAAAACATGTTCCTATGAAAGCGATGAACCTAATTCACCCTGTAGGAAAATGCTTAGAGCTAAAAATAGACAACCTAAAGATGGCAAAAAAAGTCAAAAAAGCATTTTTTCTAAGTACTATAAAGTAAAAACAAAAGATAATTCCTTGGGACTGTTACCATATGTCCAAACAACTGTAAAGAAAAGATATGTGATTTCTGACAGTACAGCTCTACCTTTTAAAACAAGTAATAGGTTAAGGATAGAGAACAAAGGAGTCAGTATTTTACAGTGGGGTCTGTTTTGCAATGAATTTGGAGTATACTGTTTTAGTAGAAATAAATTTGGGATTTTAATGGCATATAAGATTATATGAGGACCTGCTTGGTGAAAGACATACAGGTCTTTGGCACTGCTTTGCAAATAACCTGGTCAAGTGAATGCTTGGCAGGAATGATGTAGGTCTGAGAGAGGATTTTGGGGCTGGTTTTTAGGTTTTGTGGGTGTTTTGTTTTTTTTTTTTACTTTCTTCAAATACGAAACAGTCTATAGATTTTTGTCTTTAACCTCTCACTAAAACTCAGAACCTCATGTGGTCTATGTTTAGGCTCAAGAGTAGAAAGTATAAACCCCAGTTTTTGAATCACCTTTACAAACTACTGCAGCAGCTAGTAACCTCCATGCTGTAAATGGCAATCTGAAAAGCCACAGTTATAATGGGTCAGAGTGTATTTCCTACAATACAGTGTATTTTGACATCCCTGTATTATTTTCTGTCCTTTCATCACTGACTGTTTCTTCATGTTAACTCTTCTTTCCACTCTTTGTAATCTTACTTTTTTGAATGAAATCTGTATGAAGAGAGTGACCTTGGTCAGCCAGAAACACACAAGCCACCGCAATCAGGACCACTGTAACCCTTAGGGTAGCCTGTGCCACCATAGACCACTTCACGTCTCCAGATCAGGGACCACAGAAGTGTTGCAAAAGTTAATATGAGGACAAAAAGTGCTTGTTTGTTTTTCTTGATGAGAGAACTTATTAATGGTTTTATAAATAACATGAAGATCATTAATGTTTTAGAGGATATCTTTTCTATTCTGATGATTGCTTCTCTCAAAGAAAGAAAAAGGAACAAAGAAGGGAGGAAAGGAGAGGGGCAGGAAGAACAGAGGAAGGAAGGACAGAGGAAGGAAGGAAGGAAGGGAGGGAGGGAGAAGGAGGAGAAGGAGAAGGAGAAGGAGAAGGAGAAGGAGAAGGAGAAGGAGAAGGAGGAGAAGGAGAAGGAGAAGAAGAAGGAGAAGAAGGAAAGAGAAGGAGGAAGGAAAAGGAGAAGGAAGGAGGAGGAAGGAAGAAGGAGAAGGAAAGGTAAGTAAGTAAGGAAGAAAGAAATCCCTTTCTGAAAGAATTGTGGCCAGATTTGCCATATGCTTTCTACTTGGACATTTACTGAAAGAATAATAAATCGTTTCTTGATTAAACAACTGTAGAATCTGGAAACTACATTAGACATTAGCTCGACATGATACGTTGTAAGTTAAAACCAAAACAAATTATAAACCTCTTGACTCTATATAAATAAATAGGATATTATGAGCTCCAAAAGTTAATAATGATTTACACCAGTCAATCAACAGATGACAAGGGACTTTACACTAAACAGGAAGATAGATTACCTCTCTACTTTCAGCCAACAGTTACATATGAGCAAAGCACAAATTTAGGTTGTGCTGGTGGGTATTGTATGTTTTGGACAGTTTTCATCATATCTCGTGGCTGAGAAACACACAAAATATGGTACATGTCAAATGAAAGCTCAAATCCTAAAAAATATATGAGTGTACTAGTCCTCTATTTCAAGTCAGCTTCATTTTCTCAGCTAAAATTTGAACAATTAAAACTGTGAACTTCAGTTCTGTAAGGGAAGCAATCTTTGGTTTAAAACTTACATAATACTGGCTTCTGCCAGAACTCTACTGAAAATATAGACTCTCATGTTTCATACAGGGTACAAGCTTGCATTTGTGTATTCTGCCGTTTTAGGGAAATGGCAACAGTCTGATGTGAGCAATGTCGTCATTGCTTTCAAGTCGGTTTCAAACATTTTTCAAGCTGCTTTCAGATTTTATAGAGGCACTGAACAAGGACAAAGACTGCATTTCAGATTTTATATTTAAACATATGTGACTGCTGAAAAGGCTGGCAGATGTTGCTTCTTAGTAAACAGCCTGTCATTAACTGAAGTTGTTAAACTTCTTTCCTAAGTAAGAATATCTTAACTTCTAGTTTGGATTTTATGATTACCGTTATTTGGCTGTTGCAGTTCCACCAACGTTAACATGATTTCCCAAAGCTCTGAAAACAGTAGTAAACTTCCTCTTCCTTTTTTACCTTACCAGGATATTTCATTGACCATTGACCCAGAAGTACCAGATTCCTGGTGCCACTTCCTTTACACACACTAAGCCAGCAAAAATTACTTAACTGATAAATTTACCTCTGGAGCAGGGGTAAAATTGTGCTGCATCACTAAGCTTGGCAAAGGGATTTTCTGGAAGTCAACCAGCTTATTGCCTCTTGAGAAACCCCTGTATGCCTTATATGTGGTGTAGAGCTGGCCTGAATGTTGGTGTTGCTGCAGAACATCGTAGAGCAGATAGCATTGGGGTATGATGCTTATTCTTGTTTAAATCAGTCTCAGATTTTCTATTCACCGAAAAGCCTATGTGCATGGAGGCATGGGAGAAATTGTATCCAAAAAATGTTTATGCTTCAAACTTCTTACTGAAAATCCAACCTCTATAATAATAAAAAAATAGTTCCATGGCCATCATATAAAAATTCATATTCATTGTGTGTTGGTTATCCAGTAAAAAGTATTTGAAAACCCAGAGAAGTCACTTTTTAAAAAATGTTTTCTTGCAAAGAGTGCTAAAATGGTTCAGAAAGCTATTGTAGTGAGCAAGTCGTTGGAGAAATAGCTGACTACATTAGCGGCACGTTAAGGTTGAAGAGTGATTGCTTTTGCAGTCTCTCCTTTAACCAATTTTGGGTTTTATGTAAATGCAACAGAAAATTCTTCCAGTTCCTTATGAATGGTTCTGTAATAAAAATTCTTGTTCTCCCCAAATATGCCCTTCATGGAAACTCACTTCAGAAAAGTTACAGAGGGTGGTTTTTTTTAAAATTAGCCTTGTGCTGACACTACCTTTTCATTTAGTGATGCCAAGACTCTGAACAATGGGTGTATTGATGTAAGCTGTGCTACTCACAGCAGTGTTAAAGTTCTCTGTTGCTTCGAACTGTTGACATATGTTATTAGGGGGCAAAGTGAGTAGAAAATGCTGTCAAATCAGAGTAATTTATGCCTTTCTACAGGTGTAGATGATTTAAGAGATCCTTATCATCAAAAACTATAGGAATGGCTATTGATGTACAGAATGTGTAAAATCAAATAGATCTGAAGTTACTAAGCTTTGTAACATGGACCAGTATGAAAGTAATCCAGCTGCTTCAAAGTCATACATATAATATCTCTCTTTTTGAAGAAAACAAGGTCAAAAGCTGTAGCTGGCTTGCAGTCCAGTGTGTGTTTTGAGAAAGTCCCAATTCATATCTGAAACCAGCTACAGCAGTAGTTCCTGCATGGTTTCAGGCAAGAAGGAAGAGAAGATGCAAAGAGAAGCAACTGCCAGTGAGTGATTCCACACCTAAGGTATGTTCTCCACCATTAAGAAAGAGACAGTGGAACAGGCAACACCGTGACATATACTCTCTTGCGCTTTACAAGTAGGCATGTTGTGCATAAACTATTATAGGTTTTGAGAATCAAAAACTGATGTAATTCCCTAGATCTTGAGAAATCCCCAATGTAATCAAAAACTATAAACTTATCAAAGGATGAGACTAGCTGTTTTTTGCCATTTAACTTTCCACCAATTGCTCTTTCTCAACATGAACGTCAGCCTTGTAACTTCTATTTTTCTTCATCTTTGGAGCAGCAGTGACATTAGTGACATTCTCAGCTGACCAGCTAAGACAGTCTTCCTTTTCACTGTCATCTTGTCTGATCCATACTGGCAATGGAGGTGGATGCAGTAAAAAGACCTAAATAGGGAATCTGGGAGAGGGTGGTGTTATTTTGAGGCAGCCTCTCTCTCTTCAGAGCTGGTCTTTGTATATGCTTGCCCAGGGAATCAGTCTTACACATCGTGAATAAATGAGATATAGGAACAGACGTAAATCTTCTGCTTCAACACCTTATACAGTGGTGATGCTATGCTTAGATAAATTGAAAACACAGCTGTAAGTTTTTAGGTTCATATGTACATACGTACATTTTGTATGTATTATGCATATATGTACACACAAAAAAAGGCAAAACATTCCTTTGTACACCAAGGTATTCAGGTAACCATTTTTGAAGGCTGTACAAGTGAAGAGGTTTTAACATAGAGGGAAGCGTAAATGGCAAATTAAAGGTTATTTCTGAGAAGTCTCAGAATACATGGAGTGATGCTGTATAAAAATGGGAAGGTGTGTCTTAGTTTAAGTTTTTCCCTGTCGAAGAGATGGTGTTAATTTTGGGGCTGTAGCTGTCATGATGTTCTCTTGTAGGTGATGTACGCTATCTTCAGAGAATTGCTGTCTGTGCTAAAAGCAAATCGAGTCATCCTGCAAAGAGAGCGGATGTTTATTACACTGGTATGCATGTTTCTTCAATACCTGGATTTCAGATGTTACATGTCACTGAAGTTATCATCATGGAATGAGTTTTCAAATACAAATAAAATAGGAACAGAGATTCAGTATGAGAATCAGACCTTTACAGTTACAAGAGTGACTGGATAATTCTCTCAAAGGGAGAGGTCTATGAAACTAGAGACAATGTCTAAAACTGTTCTTCATGTTTCATCTAATGCTTCCACTAGTGCGAATTTCTTAAAATAGTAATACACAATTTTCAATTGTTTTGATGTTCCTTTTTATAAAAGGTATTATTTGGTATGACAGATTTTTAATTTGGGTTAAAATGCTTATGTCTTTAACATTTTCTCATATTCCTATGTTAAAATATAAAACGGTTAAACTTCTCATTTAACATTTGATCTCATACAGCTTCTTGGAGTGTGCTTTCATTATTTCTAACCCAAACTATTGGCTTTCTTTGAAATCAGAAATAAGGTTTTGATTATAGTATTTGGATAGCCAATTATAACATAAATCCAAGCCCAAAACGCCACATAAATTTAGAAAACAGATTTTACTTTCTCACCTTATAGTTTCTGCTTCAACATATCACCACTTTTATTGCTTCATATGACATAGAGCCAAAATAAGTGAAGTATATTATGATGAGAGTGGACTGAAAATAGATGTGACCGTTTGAACCAAAAAAACCTCAGTTACTTATACCTTGCTCTTAATTCTTGTATAGTGATAGTTTTGGGATGGCTTTGGCCTATTTGAATCACTTGAATCTTTTTAGTTTGTACATAAAATATTTGCCAAAAGTATGTTTCAAATACTGTATCACATCTTTACGTGGCACATACCTAGTGATATCAGTAGAAATTTAGAAATAGAAAGAAATCTAAAATTGAAAAAATCCAAAATTTCACTGTCTATTTTTCCAATGTACCTACTAATGACAGATATAGAATGTAACTGGACAGAACATTTATATTTATTACTTGAAGTTATTTGGAACTATTTATACAAGTTCAAACAAAACTCTAGACACACACACACTGGATTATAACTGTATTACAAATCACCAAAACTGACAATATGAGCCAAGATACAAATTACAGTCAGCTTCATATTTATGAAAATATTAGGGACAAGGCAAGGCATTTGTAAAGAGGACTCATAGTTATTCTACTTTAGATGTTTTATGTCAAAAGGGAAGCAGTTTTAGGATAAAAGTATCTTCATACGTCCCATTTAAATAATCAACATGTAACTAAATGTCTGCTCTTTTCATCTCCCATGGTAGAATTTTTCATAGGCTGCACAGGATCTGTGAGATAGAAAGGAGGTAAACCATAGTATCACAGGAACATTAAAGCTAGAGAAGACTTCAGCTGCTTCTGCCTGTCAGCGGTAGTTTTTTGTTCTTTTGAAGGCCTCCAATTATATATTTCACAATCTCCCCACGGAATCTGTTCCAGATTCTCAATGTTAGAAAGTGTTTTCTAATATCTAGCCTGTTTTTCTGCAATTTAACTTATAACCTATCCACTACAACTCTGAAGAACAGTGGTTTTCCTTCTTTGTAAAGGTTGCAAGACTATAATTGTGTCCCCTTTCAGGTTTTTCTTCCCTAGGTTGGCAAGCCTTGGTTTTTAAGCTCTGCCTCACATCATACCTTCTTGAGTCCTGTCTTAGCTCCGACACTCTACCAGACTGCCTCCAACTGAACTGAGTCTTTCCTGGGTTCCAGTACCCCAAACTTGACCCCAGCCAAGGCTTTCCAGTGCAAAGTAGATCTTAGTGGTCACTTTAGGTACCTTTCAGGTTCTGATCTTTTATGTTATCTCAGCATTTTTTTGCATCTGCATGTCATTGTAGACATTTGATTAGCACGTAGTCCACTCTGTCCCTCAGACTTCTTCCTGAAGGCCTATTGTCCTGACAGGTTCCCACTGCAGTATGTAATTTGTTCATTATTCCTGAGTAAGTGTAGATTACTTTCTTCTGAGAGTTCTTTCAGAACCACAGATGATAATAAGCAGGCTATGCTGACTTACATATTCCATGCTCAAGACAGAATATGAAGAATACTTCATAAGTAGGATGTGCTCAAACATCCTTCTCGTTCTCGGGATGTCTTTGAATGCCTCTGAATGTGTTTGAATGTCTTTCTCTGAATGTCTCTCAACTTCTCATTCCTCTGAATGTCTCTTGGCATATAGTAATTCGTCTCTCTGCCCTAGTGCTGTGTTGGTATTGTCTTCCTTCATAATTTCAGTTCTTCTCCACTTTCTTGTTATGCTTCAGATCATCTGTATGTTTATGATTCAGACAGTTTAGTATTGAAATAGTTTGTGTGTCAAAATCCAAACATCAGTTTCATCCTGATAGAAGCTAGAGTCCAGAACAGAGGTGTAAAGAGGATATCCTTCCTAAATGGGTCATTCTGCATAACTTGCTTTTTTTCAGATAGCGTAAAGTATATATATCACCACATGCATTGCAGCATCCAGTCTGTAAGTGAAGCAAGTATAAAGCTCTAAAGGAAGGTCTGCGCATGAAAGAGAACAGCCAGCCAAAAGTGCTCACAAACTTCCCTTTCTATCTGGAGCTCCATAAGCCCTGGGGAAATTCACAGAACCATTGCCAGCCTTAAGTGTAACCAGCGTATCTGACAGTCACATAATGTGCCTTTATTCTCAGTTTCCTTACAACCTTCAAGAAGAATTTTAATTTAATTAACAGTCATCTGAAATGTCATACAAAGTAAATTTATCGTGGCAAATATTAAACTATCCTTGTATTTTCTAGAACGTTATGAAAAATAAGTTTTCATAAATGGTCACCTCTTCAGTGAAAGGTCATACAGATAATCAACAAAGCGATTAAGGCTGGAAGACACTGGGCCAGATGGAAAGACAAAGTAAGTTTAAATGTAATGAAAATGTCTGCCCAAATCTGATGCCCTGATCATGCTGACTTCATAGGTAAATAAGATCATTTGAGGAGGAGTATAAGAAATAATTAAAAGTATTTTCCCTTAAAGATTGAGGTTCCTCAGTAAGCAGAGTTGATCAAATTTTAATCTCCGCTACCCTTCCCTTCTCCTTTTCTTATAGTAATTACTGATCCCGTTCCACTTTCTCACTTAAAAGTGAGGCCACACACACATACACATACACACACACTTCATACTTACAGTACTTTCAGCATTTTTCAACTACAAACACACAGAACTTAATGATATCCATTGGTGATGTGGATCTCAGACCTTATGATACAGGTATTTTGTATGCAATTAAATATTAAGAAGATATATATGCAGATTCATCCCTGCTGTGACATTATTTATTTCAGCAGAGTTAGGCTTTAAGTGGGTGAAGTTCAAATGACCGTTACTGAAGTCTGAGGTGATAACACCAGTTATTCAAACTAAGCTCTAAGACAGGCTTCTTCCTTCTTTGAATCTCTACAGTTCAAGAAAGTTTTTGTGAAAAGGTTTGAATTTATAAAATCTAAATTAAAACTAGTCATGGGTGTAATTCAGATAGATACTAATTTAGAGAAACTGCCAAGGCTTAGGAGAGTTAAGGTTCTTTCTAGTCAAAGACCTTAGTTTTGTTTCATCTCCTTTCCTGATAGCACCAATATAGCTAACTCATTATCCAAGCAGAAAGCATATTGGGCAAAACTTTCCAGAGGAATATCCATTTCAAATCTGGGTTTTTTTTAGAGCTTAATCAAATATCTCCAAGCATTACTCTTGATTTCTTGCCTTTATGCTTCTTATTGTTTCCAAAAACATATATTTAAAAAATATATATTCAACATCAATATTTTCCAGTACGTGTAGACAACATATGACCACGTTTACATGACCCCTAAAATTTTTATTTCCTATGAAAGTTTCTATGGGGAATTCATAAATCTTTAATCTGCCCAAAAGCACGCCAGATATACTAGGTCCAAAGAAAATGTAACGCTATAACCTAATATGGGTTCCAAAGTGCAAGTACAAGGTAGGGCAGTTATCATAGTTCGGAAGTAGTGAACTGAGTGCATCCAGAGTTTAAGAGGTATGCACACAAAAACCTTAGAAAAGGGCAGTTTGTAACTGATTTCACAGCTTGGATGGAGCCACTGTGAAAAGATGGATCTCAACAGAACTAGGGCCAAAACAGAGATGTTACTGTGACAGAAAAAGCAACTAAACAACTAAAAAGAATGTCCTGAGACAGATATGAATATGTATCACAAAATCCAAAGAAAATATCACTAGCGCTACTAAAATTTTAAAAACATATAGATTTTTTTTTTATGAGAAGGCAGACTTCTCTAGACATGGGCAATTCATGAAAAAGACAGAACTACACAAAGATGTGGAAACACAGTGCCCTGAAAATCAGACAAAATGTGAATATGATTTCTCAGACAGAAACATGGCACAAATTAGAGATGTCATTCTACCTAAGCTTTTCTAACCTAATATTCAAACATAGTTAAAATTTTACCAGCCCGGATGCTCCTCAGAATTCATTGACATATTTTGCCTTGTGTCTGAGAAGTACTTTAACCATATTTTCTGTGATTAAATTGTTACCAGCATTAATGTAATTGCCACTAAAACGAAAAACAAAAAGCATGCTAAAAGGCATGCAGAAATTTTTGACATATCTGAATCAGTGGGAGCACAAGCTGTGAAGTACATGCTTTAGAATTTTGTCCTGGGAGAATGTCTGAGTGATCAAAGTATGGATTTTTCTAAATTATGAGGAAAAAGGAAAACATAAAGTTATAGAGTAAACCACAACTTCTTAAAACACTCAAGTAAACTAATTTTTTTTAAAATCACACTTCAAAGATCTTGCTTCCACACTATTTCAAAATCAAAGGAAAAATAACAAAAATTCTCTTTTCATAGGAAAAAGTGTGAAAACTTAACAAAAAAAAAACCAAACCAAAAACCAAACCAACCCTACTTGAAAATCCCTTGCACTGGCAAAAACTCAAGGTTTTGTGTGACTACCACATCTCAAGATTTCCTTCTGCATTCCTGATGCTTTCCAAAAAAGATGTGGGCCTGTACTTGCTGTCAGATACTTTCTTCACAAATATATGGTACTACTTCACTATGGCCTCTTGAAGTTTAGTGGAACATGGTCTTCAGACTCCTGAAGACCCCTAATCTGTGGGGTGTGTGCAGGAGCACTCAGAGCAGGAGGGGTAGCCATATGTCTAGAATTTCATAGAGTGAAGTCATACTCAAGTTTCTCAAAACCAACTTAACTATTAGAAAATGTAAAGATAGAAAAAATACTTATTATATCTTTTTACAAATAAAGATTAAAGTACTTGGTAAATGACAAGAGATATCGAAGAAAGAACACAAAAATAAAGCAGTGAAATTCAAGACTATACTTGGTAATGAAGATCTTCCTTAGCTGCATCACAAACATCTAAGACCTTTCCCAGTTGGGGCACTGTACTTCACTGTCCATCGTGGCTGGTGTGCCTTGGAAACTTCTAAGAAATGCTTGTCTGCTCCTTTTATTAGCTCTTTCCTTTTCTTTCCCTGCTTATCCCAGAAGAATAAAAGGCTTTGTACTTCTTCTGTATATGCAACTACTGAAGCCAGAGTACCCACTTTTGTTTTTAACTACCCCCTGCAGAATCACTCCCAATGACAGGTTGGTAGGTTGGTAGGACAGCTCACAGTAGCATGGACAACAAATCTTTTCTTCCCTTCTCCTTCTCCTCAATGTTTCTTCATTAACATTACATTTTTGTTTTCAATCACACATCTTCTTATCTGTGCATTATGACATCCTGAAGCCATTGCAGTAAAAATTCACAAATCTTCTATGTTTAGAATGAGCTGCCTTGGTAGGCTCATAACATTCAGTCCAGTTTGAGCTTCATATGAAAAAAATGAACACAGTACCACACACTGGGGATGGGTGCTTGATTGGATGAGTTACATCAGCCTTCTCACTCTTAGTCTTAAGGGAATTCATTCTGGAGAGTATGTGACAACAAACCTTTCCTTAGATCTTTCAGCTCTGTTCAAATCCATTTAAAAAGAAGAAACGTGATCTAATTCTAAAATGTTTATCATTTTGATTCATCATTTTAGTGCTCATCGTCATGCTTAAAAAGCTGTCTAGCAGCAAAGATTGACCTATCTGAAACTTATACTTTCAGGTTCATGTGAATTTCAGACCAATATAATTTTTCACTTTATGGATGAAGTTTTATGTGAAGTTTCAATGTTATGAGCCTTTAACCATAGCAATCAGCCCACCTTCAGTTAGCCACCTTCTGTTAGTTTGGCAGTTAAACTCTCTAAAGATGTCTGTGTACTCAGCATACTCCAAAACCCAGAGCTTTCCTGATCTTTCCTTTTCTTGGAAAGGGAGACCCTCTGGTGATGGATAGAGGAACTGAAAATAGTGAGATATGCTTATGAGTTTAAACGTTCTCCCTATGGCCAGGTAGTTAATGTAAGAGGAAAAATCAGGCTGACCGCCATGCTGGGGTTGTGAAAAGTTGGTTGCCAACAGGCATAGAAAAAGTGCAGGAATTAGAGGAAAACGAACATGTAAAGCAATCATTCAGCCCCTTTTTATACACATTTTAGTCACATAGAGCCTAATTTCTTACATTTCCTCGCTTTTTTTTCCTCCTGGCTTTTGCAACTATAGTATTCTCTTAGCATCTTTTCTTCATATGTTTTAAAAATATAGCACAAACTGTTCCGAACTTACATTAGTCAGATAAAATTGGCTGAGCATGAGTGGACTGTGATTTTGCGGTAGCTCAGTGGCACAGTATTTACACATGGACATAGGCTAATGAAAACATATACTGCATAAGACAGGAAAAGGCTGAAAATGAGAAGGGGAGAACACAACTAAGCTGTGAATTTTTTGCATTTGTTGAACCACTTCCTGACACATACTAAGTAAATGAACCAGCATACTGCATGGATCAGCAGTGGCTCATCTGCAGCTGTGTATATCTGGCATGTGTCTGCTGGGGCTGCTGTTCCTGGCACAGGTGCTGCTACTATAGCTGTTGCCATTACTGTAGCTGTGAGTGTTTCCTGCATCTCTTTGGCAGCTTGAGATGTTCCAGAAGTGTACGCTGCTACATCGAACTTATTAGAGATCGGTGTCAATGGAGGATGATAAAGAATGAGATGAAAGAAAAGCATGGAATCAATAGTTTGTAAATTTGACAATTTACATTGTAATATCTCAAATCCACACTCCCAACGTTGTTTGGTGTATCGTGGGTTTCGTAGGATTTCAGTTCTGTTCCCAAAGTATACAGTAGGTCACAGTGACATCATGGCACTGTGGTCCCTGTTAATCATTCTCTAACTCTGTTGTCTGAAAAGCTCTGTAGTGTTCTCCTACTAGTTTCAAACTCTGTCTCCACAAGTTTTATAGTTAGTTTATATTCATTCAATGAAGGGTACTTGCTAGCATTTGGGTTACAATCTTTATGCTAACCAGAGCTGTAGCCATTTCTCCCCTCTTTGTAGGACTGAGTGGTGCATGAGTGCCTCTACACACATAATAGGGTACCAGGCTCCTCACTGCATAGTTCCTACTATCACGTTGCAGCTGAAGCTCCCCAAATACCATTTTCTTTCGTTCACTGGACTCACTCATATCGTGTTATCCAATAATGAGTTAAAAGCACATGATGTTAGTCTTGCCACAGGTTTCCTGTGCAACCTAATTAATCTATGTATCTCAATTTTCGTGTTTTCAATCTGACTTCCTTCATTCCATCTGCCTGCTGTAGATCATAGAATATTCATGCTTTAACTGCTCCTAGGGATCTGCCAAGAGAAAACCTTGTGAAAATACAGAATATGAGTTCACAGGGTGAGGATGAGCCAATGTACAGCATTCATACATTTCCTGGCAAAAATAAACTGAGGTGCATCTTTACAGAAGACACAGTTACCTAAAATGAGAACAGCATGAACAAGCAGTAGTCCTCCATAGAGGAAAGCTTGGTTATTTTTTCACATAAGTTCACAGTTATCTGATTTTTGAGAAATCAGATGCTGTTAACATATTTGAGCACTGTTAGTTGCAGTGAGCGTAGCAAAATGTTTACTGGAATGTATTACGTGTGCATACACTCCATCCTTTATGGCAGACACTTATTTGAGATCCATTTGAGATCCATATCGATACATATGGCTCTTCCTAGCTGAAAGAAGGGACAGTAGCATCCAAGAATTACAAGTGAGGCCTTTTCATAACCTCTAATGAAGGTGACTGCATGTATCCTGATGAGTTCTGTAATGCAATCCCCTGTGCAGTAATGAAAAGGAATTTGAAAAGGGCTATGTTGTTTATCCCTGAATCATGCTATTCTTTCCCTCTACTGAGGATCATCATTTTCCTTTGCATTGTTACAACAAAATATTTTAAGGGTAACTAATAAGGAACACGTTTACACAAAGAGATCGGTAACAGTTATGAATGTTAAAATATAAAAGATTTATGTAAACCACAAAAATGGTAATACAATCATGCATATCAGTTCCTCTACATAAATCTTAGTCCAAACAGTTGAGCTATTCAGAGTATATTGAGTTTATATTATTACTGTTTCAGGCAGTAATGCAGACAGTTGAAACTTCAGAGGTATCTATGGCCAAATATAACTCATTTAATGAAAAGAGAAAGAGAGTCAAAAATTCTTTAGGCTACCAGTGAAACTTAGTAACAAACTGCAATGGGAAATCAGCAATGACAACCGATTCTGAATGAAATATTCATGTGCATCAGGGACCAAAAATTGGATTTTCATCTCTGTAGGGTCATCTGGCATTTTGAAAATTTAGGGGGGAAAAATGAGCTGGAATTGAACATATGTAAAAAAGGATGCATGTCACACCATAGCAAATTAACATTCAGTATTGATGGGATCCAAGTCCAAGTCGGATCCCTCTGTAGCTATTAAAGAGAGAACATTCCTGTAAAGGTGACTTAGACTGAGACTAACGTAGCTCCTTTCTTGTCACAGACTACAGAAAAAGGGTAAAAAGATTCACTTGACAAAAATAAATCTTTGTGAATACCCTCCAAAATGACTATCTTACACTAGCAAACTTACCTTTACTGTCACCTTTTATGCTGTGCCTATACTTCTGTATAACACTGAAATCCATTTGTGGTAATTTCTCTTAATCCTCTGAGTATCCTTATAACCCCTCTAAGCAGGGTCTGCCTACATTCTTGGGTAGAGTCTCCGGCCCAACGGCTCTTTCTCTGTGTTAGCTCTTATTGAAACCTCTAAGGAGTACTGAAGCATTAATAAGTAAAATGACAAAAGTATCATCATTCTGTTTTCAATTACAGTTACCACTTAAATCTTTGACTGGTTCCTCACAGTCAAATTCAGAATGAACAGGAGCATACAACAGTTAGAGGCATTTCTGCAGAAAGTTATTCCTTTCTATAACTAAACAAGCAGTCCCTTAGCTTCAGCTGGTATTTTTATTGACTAGATAGTACAATGCCTCCCAAAGTGTCTTAGTCTTGATCCCCCTCTTTAGAAAATTAATATCTCTCAACTTTCTCCAACATTGTTCAAGTGTTACCTACATCATGTCTGTTTCCTTCGCAATTGCAATGTAGCCTCCATAAATGCATACCAAACGGTAGGACAGGATAGAGGAAAGGACATTAGAGTAGGTCCTGTATTATAATTAAACTCTTACATTAGCTGCCTGGAAAAGAGTTGCTTAATGCAGGTTCCAGATCTTTGCTTTTGTTATTACCTTTTTCATTCACTCTGAGAGTGCCTTGAAAGAGAAGATTGTAATTTACAATGGCAACAAGCGTATGACACATTGGAACGACATGGTTTATTCAGTTAGTTTATAGTTCCACTATGGCCTCTCGCTATACTACATCATGCTATGGATCAGTACTCATTCTAATCTACAGTGAATAACTGCTAGAAAAAGTTACCCCACCTATTTTCTGGCCTAAAGGCAGTATTACAGTTGTAGTATATTACAGATGTCAGCATCGGGAAAGGATAGACAACAGCTGGGTATCATTGGAGCTTCTGAATTCCGTTGTGAAAATAAATCATTTTCATTGTCTTCACAATATAGAAATAGGCCTGCCAAGGTACTATTGTGATGCACATCCTTGAAGTATGATGCGCATTTTGATATCACTGTATGCTATGGGCAGCCAGCCTGTTAGTTAAAAATCAGAGAGGGAGCCAGAAATATTGTACCACACCCTAAAGTCAAGACAACACAACCACAAACATGCCCCAGAAGACCTTTAGTTAATTTGTTCCCTTTCCTCCCACTTCAAAATTAAACCCATCTTTCCCATCAGGCAGACCTCCAGAATTTGTATAGAGAAATCATTTCTATATGCATTTCCTTGACTTCGTGGCTTAAATAATTGTCTTTGATCAATTCAGTTCTGTGTATCAGTGCCCCAGCTGTAAAATGGAGCTACTACCATCCCTCTGAATCACACAGCAGATATTAAGATGACTGGTTATAGCATACATCAACTTTCACTGGCAGATGTAAAGACAATAGGGAATATGGCAAACCAACCACATGTATCAGATCCAGACAGCCCTACCTCAAATCTCTACTCTTTAGACATGCGGCATGTATAACAGTTTTGTTCAACGAGAAAAATACAATGTGAAAGGAAATTACTAACATTCAAACTGACTTTCTCAGTCGACATTATATCTCTCATCCTTTGGCTGTGCTGTTTAATATGTCCATATGCATTGGCCATTTCCCAAGGGTTTGGAAACCATCTGATGCAACGCTCAGCTAAACCTTGGCTTTTAAGCAAACCGAAAGCCAATTTCTTCCAAAAGTAAAGAAACTAATAAAAATATCAGATAAGTCAAACACCCAAAAATATGCCGGACAGCAAGAGAACTGTATTGGTTAATCGCTTGCAGATACCAAGGTAATATGTTAATTTACAGGTTACTCAAGCTTACCTTCTCCTGTGTATATGGTATGCGAATAGGCCTCAGAAGCAGTGTGTACCAGCATATTTTCAGCTTTCCAAAACAAGCTTCTCCAGTGCAGTTTGTTTGAAATCCAGAGTCTGAGGCCCTTTTCCTCTCTTTTTCCACTGTACAAGACAACAGAAACTGGGTTCCAGACCAGAAAAATTTCAAGCAGCAAAAAAGATGGCAATGACAGAACCAGACAATACCCATGTCCAACAAATTATTTTTCTAGTCCAGCAGGAAAAACTAACAGGAAGGTTCTTGGCCAGAAGTATGAAGTTTGACCTACATTGGATTTTCCCCCTCACTTTTCTGTCTTCATCTGAAGCATGGTGGGATATTCCATCATTTCCAAATCAAGACTGAGTTCTTAGATTGTTATCTAAGTTATTTAAGATGTTTTGAGTAGACATCAGGGTTTTGCTCATGATTTGCACAACCTCTAATAAAATGAGTTTCAATAAGTGTCCGTGCTACTAGAAACAAATATAGTCACAAAGAAATTAAACAAATAACAATATCACATGGGTAAATGATACCTGGAATTGGAGACCCATTAAAGAGATGGACTGAAACCAAAGATCCTTTTAAGAGAGTGAGAGCATTGCTATCAAACACGATGCCATGGGAATATCATCCATAATGTTAACCAACAATAAAAGAGTTACTGCAATTACAGAAAGAAATCCAAACCATTCATGTAGGTCAAGGTCCAACAGTATATTCCTTACTTACCAAAGATTATATGATACAGTGCTGTTTAGGGATATTATTTTGTTGAAAATGAACATACATTTTACCTTAAGTAAATATAAAATAATACACATAAATCACTAGGATGCAATCACAGCTCTGAAAATACAGATGTAATTTCCAGATCTAAAAGTTGAATAAAGATACATCACAAGCAGATTAGCCAGGTCTGTCAAATCAATTTACAACTCAACAATACTAAAAGATACAGATGTTTTTTATTTCTGAAGTATTAATCTTGTAGACTCTAAATTGCTCTTAACAAAATATTTTCTTGTGCCCTGTAGCTTTTGACAGACTTGTGTTATCTCCTGTGTAAAAACTGTGGAGTTCATTGGAGAGGCCAACTTCAGTATTAAATTAAATCTAGCAATTACTCTTCTCCAAAATTCTTGAAGTTGTGCAGAATGTGACCATGTTTCCATCTCCTCCTCCATAAGTTTAAAAAAAAAAAAACTATCAACATTTTGGATTACTATCCTTATCATTGTATCTACTATCCTGTGGGACCTTTAAGATGTTTTCTATTACATGGTCTTACATTGCATGCCATCAGTCACTGACTATGTTCCTATTATCTCTATCTCCATCCAAATTCATGTTCAAATCTGTTGTTATCAGAAGTATACCAACAGCAGCCAAGATTTCATTAACATTTTAGACAAAAGGATCCTTGTTCCAGCCGTCAAATTCTACAGTCTGGAGTCAGAAGCTGTTTAAATACCAGGTCTCGTAAACACGTGTGCAGATGCTCTGCAGAACTGACCCATGGGAAAAACAGTTGTGAGTTGTTCCCTCCAACAACATGAGATGAGCTCTGGGAACACCTTTGAGGCAAAGCTATCTGACATCTCTTTTTGTGACAAAACATCTTATACGCTTTCCCAACATCCAGGCCTACTGCAAACCTCATGTCCTCACGTTTCTGAGATGTAGGGTCACTTTTAAGTATTTTTGTGTTTCAGCTCAGGAATAAGTCTACAGTCTGTTATGTGTTAAGATATAATATGTGACACATTGTCTTACTGGAGGCTCACTGTCCAGCGTGTGCTAGCTACAGTTTCCCAAACAGAGCTGGGAAAGGACGGTGAGTCTGCAACACACACCAGAGCCATAGCTCCTGCCTTCCTTAATGGAGGGAAGGAGTGGAGAAACACAAATCAGCCCAGTACCAAATGCTTTATCACCGTGTCTGCCAGCTGCTTCTTGTGCTATAAGGCATGGTCCCCACTGCCTGTGAAACTAGTGGAAATAGCTTACTTGCCTTCTGCTTGTCTTCAGGAGCTAGAATCAAACACGCAGATACTCTCCATTTTGCCCTGTAACTAGACGTGAACTGAGAGTATAATATTGTAATGGCTGTGCTTACGTGAGCCATGGACTATTCGATGCTGCAAAGTAGTGTAAGGGGATGGCGGTGGGATTCACATTCTCTTCTTCTCTTGGGCAGCTACGCACAAAACTTGCCCGGGCATTCTTACTTCCTCACCGAGAAGTAAAGAGCTTAAAACAAGAATCCTCATGGCTTTAGCTTGTGAGCAGTTGAAACACGGCCAGCACAGTTCTTCAAAAGTCATTATTTAAAAATAGGCTGTGGGAAAGCCCCAAACAAAATAAATATTTTTTATTTGTAATATCTGTTGTTTGGAACAGAGAGGACAGCAGCTGGTACAGAAAGTGCCTCAGAGGATCTGACTTACAGATTACATCCTAATAACACAACTTTGAAATCTGTGTTCCTTTGGGTTGGAAAACAAATAGGTGAGGCAACAATATTTACTTAGGACCAGATTCTGGCTTTCTAACTCCGTTTAATATTACCTTCACATTTCCACTGGAGCAAAGGTTTGCAGGCTGCATCAGCCACTTCAGTGCTCTGGCCACAAATGAGACATGAGTTTCTCGCTGTACCCTTGCTCGGCAGGTTGGCTCGTCCGTCTGGGATCACTCTAATATCCTTTTTTCTTGCAGGCTTTGAGAAGAATAGTGCTGCTGCAACCGAACCAGTGCTGTGCAGTCTGCCTGTTGGCAGGGGCACAAAGAGGAGGGAAAGTTTTTGGCATACTCTTATTCCCAGCCTTTCCCTGCAGCCCGCTTATTTTTGGCCACTCAGTCCCACAGTTGCACTAAAACTATATATCCTGTGCTCATTAGGCACGACTAAACACGTATTTTACAGACAAAAGCTTTCATTTGGTATTGAGCACCAGGGGGGTAGGTCCCTTATATTTTCATCTAGTCTTCCTCTCTGAAATACACCATAAAAGCTTCCAAATTAATTTAATGATCTCTGGTGAGAAGCAGCAGAGCACTTACACAGCTGTTTCCGCATGGATATCAGCAATGCTAATAAGGCAAATATTTTATACATTTAGGCAAACTGCAGCAGGTATAACAGTTGCCTTACTCCTAAAGGCAATATTCAGAGCAATAATGAACTCGGAACAAAACTAACTCTACATCACATAAAGGCAAATAAAATATTTTCGCATTGCAGAAACTGTAAGGAAGAGAGTGAATTGGGCAGTAGGAAAGAGAGAGAATACAAGGAAAGAGGTGTTAAGCTCTGGTGACCTTCATCAGCCAAACAGTTCCCTAAAGAGCCAGTTTGCTCAAGTACTAAGGCTGAGATATTTTACTCTCAAAGGCTGGAAGCCAAAGGTGCAAAATGGCAGACAACTAACTATGCCACTCTTCCTCTTTGATGTACCTGGCATTGGTCTGCTGCACATGAGGAGCTGGACTTAGGTCTGCCGACTACCGTGGCTCAGCAGTGTTGTTTCTTTTTCCTGGAAAAATCACATGAAAACTAGTCTTGAAGCCAGCAACCTCTCTGCTAACACGCTGAACTCCAAAGAAGGACTTGCACATATGCAGTGGATTGTGAGATTATTAAAATGGAAAACAGCAGCTTGGCTTTGGAGAATCACTTGTTTTTATGGCTCTATCTATATATCCTGACTTTGGTGGATATCCTGTGCTTAAATGTTAATTTTCTCTACTAAGTTCATGCTAGAATTTCTTTCAAACACTAAAAATAATTTTAGCTTCAGTGGAGTTGTCAGAGGAAATTATTTGATAAAGCGTCTCATGTTTCTTTGTTATGCATTGGATTATTGTAGCTTGTTTGATGTTCCATTCTGCTTGTGGTACATGGGTATCATTTTTACTGAAAATACATTCTTTTCCTGTTCAACCTATTTTTCATATATTTACACCAAGCTTTTGCCATCAATAGAAAGATGTCATTCGGGGGGAGGAGGGGCACGGAAGGGGGAAGAAGACCATAGTTTATTAAGTGTTTTTTTATTGCCCACAACTTTGAACCAAAGGCTCATCTGCACCATTCAAACTGCTTTTATTTGAATGGAGGATCATATTTTGGTAAATTTGTATTTCTCTGGCACTGTAGTCCATGATTAGAAGCCCTTAGCAGTATGAGTTATTTTTCTCAGGATTGACATTAGGAGGGATTTGCTTACAACAACCCAAGCTAGACACCCCACTTGCCTATATGTGCCTTCAGACACTGATTGTGCAAGACAATTAATGTCAAAGACTACTTAATCTTTTGACTATGAGCAGGCACTTAGTATTCAGATTAAAGGAAATGGCTATTCTTATTTTAACAATGTCAGCACTCTGCGTGTGTTAGTCTGGCGTAAATGTCACAGGACTGTGTTTTCACATTGCCATGTAGAAATGCTGAGAAAAGGATTAAAAGGAAAGGTTCGTATCCTTGATATGAGGGAAAAACCTACTGTGATCTTGTTTCTTGGAAGCAGCATTGACAGAGGAGGTAACCTGCCCAGAAAACATAGGAAATGATGGCCCTAGCCGGTAGTACCTGGAACATCCAAACATAGCCTGTTGGGGGAATCTTTACACCAATTATATTGTTTCTTTAGGCATCTCCTTTTGGCCTGATTCAGAGAATCTGGATTTGGGTCTGTACGTGACCAACAGAGGGGGACAGGGACAATTCAGACCACCTTGGAAGTCTACTTTGGATAGCATTCCCTCCTCCCTCCCCCTTTTTCCTCACATATGCACTTTAGCAACTTTCAACAGAGTTGTGAAAATTATACCACCATGAAGAAAGAATCTACGATAAAAACTGTGCTATAGCAATTGTCCATGCACATGTGCTTGATGTGACCACTGACTTCACTATTCTATCTATTCTGTGAGACATTAAACACATGTGAACTCAGAAACAGCCATACTGGGGCACACTACCAGTTCATCTTCTCTATTATGTTATCTCCATCAACAGCCAGGAAAGAGAATAAGAACAGACTGTGAAGAGGATGAGTGCTCTCCTCATAGACAGGTAGTTTCCAAAAATCCATGGGGTGAAAAGGCTTACATGTCTGAAGACAGACATTGTGTGTTTACCAAAGGTTTATCAGCCTCTGCCAGACCCAACACTCAGCAATTTACGTAATCCCTTCTAGCTAGCAATGTCTTCCACAATTTATGTTTTGTGTGAACATGTAGCTCAATTTGTATGAAGCCATTTAAATGGTAATTTTATTGGATATTCTTTAGTTCTTAAATTGTAAAACATAATGAGTTTACTGTCTCCTTTTCATTCAGTACATCCAGATTTTATACTCCTCTCGGTTTTCCTTTCTTCAAGTTGAAGAAACACTAGTACATTTATCTTTAGCTTTGATCATTCTTGTCACTCTTCTTTGTACCCTTTCTAG
The DNA here is from genome assembly GCA_008711295.1 of Anarhynchus alexandrinus. Lineage (NCBI taxonomy): Eukaryota > Metazoa > Chordata > Aves > Charadriiformes > Charadriidae > Anarhynchus > Anarhynchus alexandrinus. The sequence goes on along the minus strand of VUYV01000050.1, from coordinate 1,038,046 downwards.
CTCAACTGTTTCTGCAGAAACAGTACTAATTATCCACAACTTGCTCTGATAGTGATATTGGACAAAATATTCATCAACCCTGAAAATCCAGCTTTTTATACTATGAAGATTAATAAAAACAATAAAGGATTAAAAAAAAAACCACACCTTTTTGTGTGGTTCTGTCTCAGTTAAACTTTGTCTTGATTTCCAGTTCTTTCACAGTTCCCTAAATCACATCTTTTTCTTTGTTTTAAATAACTCCACAACTAGGAGCTGTTTCTGGGTCATTACCATGACAGTTTCTCCACAGAAAAACATGTTATCTGGCTGATCGAATTCCCCTTTCCACCGTTTCCCAATATTCCATTGAAAAGGGCAATAAAAACCAGGATTAAATAATTTCAGATTGAATTTGATTCAGAGGTAAGGTTAATACCTCTAGGAAAGCAGTGAGAGAGAAAGGGCTGCATGGTCAGTCCATATACCATTGATAGAAAAGGTTTTGGCCTTCTGAGTAGAGTTTTTACCTGCAGTCTAATGAGGTTGTTCTTAATGTCCCTCTCTTTTTTCATCTTTGTTTCCAGAAATACATATGGCAGAGGGTGCTTTTTAATAATTACTTTGAGAATGTTTTACAATCTAGCTTAAGGCCTGGCTGTAGAAGCTCTTCATTTGTGGATCATGATTCCCTATATGGTTAGAAATTTTTTCAGAGAGCTTTTCTCCATTAATCTACAGGCATCAGGTCCACACTGTGCTCTGATCAACAGCTCTTTTGTGTGAATCCCTGCAGGAACGCATTAATCTCTGGGGTTTACTATCTTCTCTCCAACCACAAATAACAGATAGCATATGGTAAAAAAAGTTGGTTCTCTTAATACTTTTGCATCCAGTGCTGGAAGTAGAGGGCCTTGAAAATAAGATGTTTGTTAAATTCTGGTGAAATCTCTCTGATTTACATTAATGATACTGTTTTACATTAATGGTACTGTTTTATAGAAAACTCAAATACAATTACAATAAGAGCATTTTCATAAGACTATTCAACATATGTCTTGTGTTATGAAGAAACCTTTGCCATCGTCATGTCATTATCAAGTTGTTCCTTCTGGTGGCTGCATATCTTCCTCCAAGCCACCAAATCTTACATACTGCTGGAGGCAAAACCCTAGACAGCACACCGCTGTTCCAGTTCTCATGAAGTGCTGTCTTTTTTAAAAAGTAGTTCTGATTTAGAATCATAGAATCATAGAATGGTTTAGGTTAGAAAGGACCTTGAAGATCACCGAGTTCCAACCCCCCTGCCACAGGAAGGAACACCTCCCACTAGATTTCATATTTCATTTTTCAGAAATATGTTGTATTCCTCTGGAGGGTGAAACCCTTTCTTGTGTAATAATACTATTTACTATAGCACTATTAAAAAAAAATGCAATCACAGGAACCAAACTTTACTCATCCTTACAACTCACTAGTATTTCCTGGCATTTTGTAAATGGGTAAACCCAACCAAACCCAATAAGGTACTGTTATCCTTACTGGAACTAGAAAATAAAGCACAAGAACATACATTTGGCAGATGAGCCAAAGGCCAGAAATTCCTTTCCAGATGCATCTTGCAAACCTTCAGAGTGTCATGAAGAGAGCAGGAACAAACCCAGATCTCTTGCTGGAAGATGGGCTGGAGGCTTCCTGTTATTCAGAATTACTTTTCTCAGAAGCTATTGTCCAGAGGACCATAAAAAAATCCCTCCAAGAGGCTTTGCTTCTCTTAACTGCATCATATATTTTGGAGACCCATTAGGGAAATTCTGCAAAGTACTTTAGACCTTCTAAGATCTTGTTAACATACTTCAGCTGTTCACTGAGCCTGGACAATCTTTTCACTGGTATGACACAAAAGCCATTCACAGCAGTATACTATATAAAAGAGACACCAGATCCATAAGAAGAAATAGATGAGTCCTTTTTTTGCATGTAATATTTAAAAAGTTATGTTCTAGAGAAAACACAGTATGAGTTCAATTTGGGTGTCCGGCCAATTTTATAGATAGAACTTATACTCCATTTTATTAACTGACTACAAAACACTTCTGTTTAAGTACTGTTACCATATGTGAGCACATAGTACTTATACTTACTAAAGCAACAAATCATGCAGTTTTATCTTTCACCTTTGTATTTGCTTGAGGAGCCACAGTGATTACTAAGTGCACAGTAGCTTATTACTGCTTTTCACCCACGCTTTCCGAGGATTTCTGTAATGAATCCATCAATGTGGTTTCAAGCAGTAATTCAGTGGTAAAATGTTGCTCCCAGCTCATTGCATCGTTTCATCCAACTGTACTCTCTAGAGAATGTCTAGTGTTTGAAGACATGATTCTCATCCATGTTCCTCAGATACTTAAGACCAAGGCAACAGCATGTGCTTGTTTCTGCTTCTGAAAACAGCGCTGAACAAAGCTGAGTAGGCATACACATACACTCTTGTCTCAGGTTTAACCATCTGAAGAATTAGTAGAGGTTTGATTAGGTTACTGACAAACAATTTAGCCCTTTAGATTACCAACTTTGGTGTTTCTGAAAATTGATGGAGTTTTCAGGACAATAGTTTTGATGTCATGGACCAGAAAAGAAGGATATAGAGGAATGATGTTACTACCCAGGTAAAACTTTGTGGTTTGGGTCTTTTTGGTGGGTTTTTTTGTCTTCTTTTCCTCAACTAAGCACCTGAGCTCTGTCACTGCAAGGAGGTACACCTGCGAAATGCATATTTTAGAAGAGGCTCCAATCTGTCATCCAAGATCATAATATCTTGATAACACTTTTAGAGTGTTATCAAACTTCATAATAATGAAGCATGTCAGGGAGGAAATGTATGAAGGGTTTTTTGGTTTTTGATTTTTTAGGAACAACCAAACAGAAGCTTATGAACAATGAGAGAATGCTGGAATTCTTGCTTTCCGTAGGTCACCAAATTGTTAGGTAGGTTATTTCTCAAAAACAGGCTAAGAGGTTATTTCTTCAGTTGAAAAGTACCAGCAACACCTTCCTTTATCCTCATTTAATGTGTGTTTTGGAGTACACATTCCTCTGAGTGCTCTTCAAAAGCTGATGCTCATAGAACATTGAGTTTACTGGTAGTAATAATAATAGTACCTTGAGTACTCAGAGAATCTGAAAGTCTAACTCCCTCGTGATAAACAGTAATTTTTATGTCACACAAAAGACAGGATCTGCCACCTCTAAACCTGGTGCTGATCTTTTTGCTGTGGCTGGGTAAAATGAAATACTATTATTCTTTTAAAGTTTTTAGTTTTTTGGGTTTTTTTATCGTAGACAAATATACAGAAAAAACATAGAGATGACAAACACCTCTGACAGAAACTTCCCCTGATAGAAAGCAATGCTGCCATAAAATTCTCATTGCAGGATGAATTCAAAAGACATGGAGTCAATAATGCTTCGTGTCAGGTCTGCTATGAAGCAAAAGGGTCGACTGTGGTGGAGACGGAAGTGTGTAGGGGTATAAGGGGCCTCCAAATGGTGAAGGATGGCTGTGAGTGCTGCTTCCAGAGGGACAAGTTAGCTGTGGACCAGAGGTTATGACAGAGGTCCTGGCAGTATTTGGTCAATGAGCTTTGTCTCAGACTGCGCCAGGAGTTCCTAACAGTCAGAGTGGTTTGCAGCGGGGAAGGGAAACAGAGCATCTCAAGTTTTTGTTTAACATTTTACGTCACCTGGTTTTGCTTAAAAATTACCAAAGCAAAATCTGTCTTAGAGCGAAGGGGCAGCACTTACTCCTTTCCTGGCGTTGACCTCTAGTATGAAAATTGTGAGTGTAACGCTGAAAGGGTGCTGCTTGAAATAATAAACGTGGATGGTTTTCTTGTAGGAACCTCTAAATTTGATGCTTCAAGTGGTTTCATAATGTTGCTTAATGGAGGCAGTAAATGCTGTTATAAAACTATCAGAGACTTACAGAGTTGTTAGGAATCTCTTTTTGAGGGATGAGAGCACTAAAGTGAACGCAGCTATGCTGTGCCAGCCACAGATACTGTGTCACAGAAAAACAACCAAAAAAAGCAGACGACAGGAGTATTGCTGGAGCTGCTATTGACTATGGGAAGACAGAAGGCCTCTGAAGAAATTGTATGTTCATTACTTGCTTTAAACCAGGGATGTTTAGAATCTAGTCCATCCAAACAGGTTTGTTCTGAAAATGCATTGACTTTGCGTGTGGGAAAGAAGAGCAGGCACTTGAAAAATGGAAGAAAGCTATCATACAAAAATGCTCCCTTCCTTGTTAATCCATAAATGGGTATTCTATAAAGCGCAGCCTGACCTCACCTCTTCTCTTCATTAAGTGGATTGATGCCCTGACTCGTCCACATCTATTTCTGGAAAGTGTAACAAGCATTAGACAAAAGTAAAAGAAACGTGATGGGGCAGGGGAGAGAAACTGTGGAAGACCAGCTGAAAATCAGTGAGAAATATGACAAACTGAAAACTAGATCCTTTGGCTGGCCACCAAGGGCGCCTTTGGAGTGTTGTTTGAAGACTGAACACAGTTCTGAGTTATTTTCCACTGATCTTCTGCACTTGGTATTCTATGAAATGTGTATTTTCTTTCATGTCAGCTTGCAACACAGATTTACAGATGAAAATAACTGGTTTCTGCTTTAGTAAAACCTAGAAAGGTTGCCACATGGTTTCAGTTGAAATCTTCTCCCTAGTTCCTATGCTTTTTCTTACAGTGATTTTTTCTAATTTACTGTAAATATAATGTCAGTTTCTGTTAATAATAATGTTAGTTAGGGTGCTGGGACTGCAAGTGATGACCTCTGAACTTACAGATTTTATTGAGTGGTGTAAATACTTTGTATAGCATACTGTAACCGTGTTGGATTTACAGGAGTCTGGCACAAAATAATGATGCATTGTAATATTCCATTTCTCACTCTTTTATTTCCTTCATGAGAAGACTTACTGCTTACTCTGAATATCAGAGTTACTAAAATGTACACAAATTATCAGTGAAAAGAGACAGCTGTTAGGCTTCCCCATACTTCAGCTTTTTCTTTATGTCTTAACCCTTAGCTGCAAATAAGAGCGTGGTTCAGATTCCCATTTTGTTTGTGCCTTAGTATAAGAATATTTGCAAGCATAATGTGTTTTGCAATTTGAGAATGCATACACTCCCTGTGGGAACAAACCTGACCAAGTCATTCAGCTTGGCTACTGTTTGTAATTACAATATTTTGGCTGTAAAGTAGCAATTACTGATGCCACCAGGTCAACATCAAATTGCCAGACATTGTAGCTGTCCTGATCTGAAAATCAATTGATCACATAAAATAAACTATTTCCATTTTTTTCCACAGTAACAAACCAATAGATTTGAAAAAAAAAAAAATCCATGTCCAGATACGTACATTGTGGTTTTGGTGGCTGTATTACTATATTTCAAATACATTTGGGTTTTAGATTAACTGCTTGTGATTGCCTAGAGCAATGGTTATTTTCTAGTAGGCCAATCTGCTATTAGAGTCCAACATGCTACTGGACAGTGCCTTAAATATTACAGCTGACATTTATGTTTCAACAAATCATCATAGTCACTGTAATAAGATTACAACAGCTACACAAATTTATGGTTCAACTATAAAATCTTTTTTTTTTCCTTTTTTTTGCTTTGGATTCAAAAATGCAACTTCCAAGCATATCATTTTCCTTCTCCTGAGCTGACCTGCCAGTAAGTAGCTTGGCAGTTGACGGAGGTCAAAAAATCTGTGTGCATCTTGGTAGTTTACAAGTCTTGTACCAATGATAACACTTTTCCCTCTGACCAGCAAATGCTGACAGCTGATACTGAAATAGGTGTCAAACGCCTGTGTGTTTCCATGCTGGATTTTCATGGGGTATTTTTCACGTTCTGGTGGGCACTTTGTTTGCTAATTGTATAATTAATATCGTAAGAATCTTCAGTTTGAGAAAGACATTTCAGGCTTGACTAACAGTCAATCTTATCTTATTTTTACGAAGATTGGAACATGTTGCTAAAGTCTGGGATCTACTATTTACTGTGTGGATTTCTAGGCAGGCATGATGAGGTGAAATAAGTGGATTGATTTATTTAATTACAAAAGAGGCATTTTTCTTGGCTAAACAGCTACTGCTAGTTTGACCAGTCACATATTCAGAGGGTCACTCTTCACCATCAAGATGTTAAGCAGGTACATGGCCACCGATCAGCAATGTGGGGTTTGCCACTACAGGACTAGAGAGGCCTTTTAAGCTGAACAGTTGCTATTTAAAAAACATCTTTTATTTCCTTCTTTTTATTGAGTGGAATTACCTGCCTTTTTCTCTCCCATCCTCCTTTCTTTCAACACTGTTGGGGTGGAATTGTGATTGTATGTGACCTTGAATGAAAGGATGCGTGGATGGTACTGCTTTAGATAGGTGAACATTAAGTCATATCTGGATTGTGCAAGCGTCATGTTTACTTTTGGATAAACACTCTATCCTGTAAGGGAAATAAGAGCAGTTTAGCGTATTACAAAGGCTGTAATTAAGGATCCAGTATTTAGGTGTTTCTGTATAACCTATAACAATAAGTAATATGTAACTACAAGAGCATATAAATATTGTTCCAAATAAAGTTAATTTTCTTCTAAAATGCTTGACCAATTTTATTCTTTTCTTTGAACAAAATGTTGTAAACAATCTACGATGTCTCAACCTTAGTATTTTTAAAAAGGAATATCCTGATAACCTTTTGATTTGATTTCTGGTGTATTCATTTGATGTCTTGACTGGAACTGAGCAAATGAACAAACAATGCTTTGAATAAATCTACCTTAATTTGCTAAATACGCTGTTATGGTCTTAGAGCATCAGAAAAAGAAAGGGGGGTTTTCCATATTTACAGTAGGTTGCAACCTTGAAAAGAAATAACTTGGCACTACCCCTAAATTGCAGTCTTTGTTCCTTTCAACAGTTAACTTCATAGGGAACTGGAGGTTTTGCTTTCATGCATAGATGTGTATATACCAATATGCATATTTCCATGTATGCAATTACTAGACTATGTTGTGGTCAAAGGCCATTTCTTTGGATCTCTGTAATAAATGGGTGTTTTATGTAATAATCCACAAATACTGAAAAAGGTTCTGCTAAAAGCCAAAGTCTGAAGCAGTCCAGCCCCAGGAGAATGCTGTGCATTTTTGTGGAATCAGGCTAGCTTACACAAGATGGAAGTTATTAGAAAATTTTCTTTCTCTGTCTCTTTTTTAAAAAAAAATTTTGGTAAAACCAGCAGTTAAAAAAGATTCTGAAATACTTTTAGCTGCAGAAAAGATTGAAAAAAAGCTGCTGCTGGAATTCATTCACAGAATGCTTGTAATTCATTCCGAATTCTTGGTTAATAAGTACCCTGAATTTGCTGGTGACACTATTCCTTTGTCATGTCTCCTCTTCCCCCCTACATTTTCATTACCCTTTCATTGACTTCCTTGATTTCGTTCAGAGTTTGCTTTGGTCCTGCTGCCTACCCAAGTGTTTTATTCAGTATTCCTCAGTACAACTTCTTACTGCTTAAAGTGCTGTCAGAAAGAAGCTGAAAGGCCATCCAGTTTCCACTCTACAGCCCCATGTCAGCTCAGGTACTTTATCTTTAAATTCCTTCTTCTCGCCATCCCCTTTCTACCCCTGCATTGCTCCTGGGAGCAGAATTATGTATTTTTCTGTGCAGTATGGAGGCAGTGTGTTTCCCAGATGACTCTTATGTCAGAAGTAGGTTGTCCAGGACAGAGCTGGCTGGAAAGTTGTCTTCTTTGCTTTTATCTTCATCAGTGAGAGTCCTTCAAAAGACACAGCAGTTTAAATGTTCACCTCAGTACCTGGGAATAGTTCAGTGGCTGAACCTGAAGGCCTTGAATTTAAGCTGCTGTCTGTGTGACCAGCTGCAGAGGAACATTCATACCCTGATGGAAAAAGATTCAATGAGGCAAAGATACGCCCTCTTCAAAACAAAGCTGTTTTCTTAGTGGTTTGAGGTTTTGTTTTGGTTTTAAGATGGGGTGAATCTCAAAGACAGAATCAGCCACAGAACCAAGCAGGTGATTTTTGTCATGCTGTTTCTCTCATTATTTACCAGAATAATGGTCCCTTAATGCCAAGTGACTTAGCACTTGGAGGTTATATCTGCCTACAGAATGCAATGGCAGTAGTTATAGTTCCCTAATACCGGATAGTCACTACACATCACCCATTTTCACTGTCCTCCTTTCCCTAAAATGTGGAAGTAAGCCCTAAAGTTGTAAATGTAACAAACCTTTAGTATTTCTTTCACATCCAAGCAGCACTTAGTGTATCTGATACCTCTGATGTCTCACTAGGAATATTGGTAAAGTGTCATCTGAATTTTTGCACCCTGGTGGCAGCTGTGGTTTATCTTTTCTGGTTTGTGTTATGTATACATAATGCCAGGCAGAAAAGTGGAAGGTATATCTTCTTTGGTGGCTCACTGTCTCATATCCTTGATACGTGCATGACAGATCTTTGGTCTTATATTGAAACTGTAGCTATTTTGTAAAAAAGTTTTAGCATATCAGTTTCCATTTCTTGGTGTTCAAGCACTGAATCTTATTCCCACATGTAAGTTGAGAAACTTCTCTGTTAACCCTGAGTTGCTCAACATTTATAAAAAGTAAGATTCCTCCTGTGGAAGCCATGGGAAATATCTCAGGGAGGGGAAAGATCAGTAACAGACTGATGAGCTCTGCCTGGCAGTGAGATCATTTGACACCTTCCTTTTTCCCACGCAGCTCTGAAAGACAGAAGCAGAGATTGTGGTCAGTAAGAAAAGACAAAACAGAAACAGAACTGCCTAACACCCATTGAAAAAACATGAACTCTGTCCCCTTCACAAGATGAATGGTTTAAAGTTCATGAGAGTCTACATACTAAATCATATTCTTGCTCTCTCCTTGATGCCAGCCCTTAGAGAAGAGCTGACCTTGAATTTCTTGTCATTACTTCAGAAAAGTGGAGCAAAAAAAATATATAAGAGGAAGGGTAGGAGGACTTTCCCACTGATTTATCAGATGGGGTTCTTCTCTGTGCCAGGGAAACTGCTATTTATCTCTCTCTTTTTCACCTCTTTCCTCGATCACAGTCCTGACAATCTTGCTTCCTATTTCCTTTTCTCACTTAGTATCTGGTGTTTGTATTTCAGACAAAATTTGAGTTCCCAAAAATGAAGAATGCCAAGATTACAGGTGCCTGTGCTACTGAGTCAGCTTCCACATGCATTATTAGAAGATGCAAGCTTATGATAAAACATATGGGTGAATGCAAACAGGCAGTCAACTTTATCAGCCATTTAAGTCAGTCCACCAGAAGGCCACAGACCTCCTAAATGTTAGCCCTAACTCAGTATAAATTTTTTTCAGGCAGTCAGTTCAGCTCAGTCTTTTGAATATTCCTGTCTTCCTTAGTTTACAATGATGGCAGGTCTTCTCAGAGCCCATCATATTTTTCCCTCTGGAGACCATCTAGCAACTAGCTCACCCACAGATCTAGTGCTGAACAGCTTCCTGACCTAATCCTAACACCACGGGGCCATCAGCAATTGATCCTTACGTGCAGCAAAAGTCCTGCTCCTTGAAAAACTCACTCCAGTTTTATCAGACCTAACAGTGGATGCTCATGGCACAACCAGCTTCCAAAAACACCCTGATAAAACTGGAAGCTCCATTCTTTGACAGTCTTTCTGGCTGGATCGTGACTCCCTGCCAAGCTCATCATTTCATAAGCACAACCCCAACTTTTATCATGGCTACATATTAAACGCATATCCTTTCCCTGTTCAGAGATCAGTATAGACCAACAAAGTATTTCTACTCAGATAAAAAAGCAGGATAAAACAGCTGTATTTCACCCATCAACAACTGCAGAAGAAGCATAGCACATAATTTTATACAGTTTACTACTGAACTGTCTAAAGAATTGGCTACATTATTATGGACGCAGTCTACTTTGCAGTGCCCGCAATGCTTGGGAATCTACAGTAGCCACCCTTGGACAGGGTTAATAAACATTATCATGAGAGCAAAGTAAGACATGAAATCTCCCTTTCCCTGTAGCATTCAAAAAGGTCAGAGCCCTCCCAGTTATTTTATGCTCCTTCCCTAGCCAAAGCTCGTGCCTACTGCATTGCCTCAGCAAACTACTGGCTGATCATGGTGTTGCCAATGTCCTGTACCCAATTACACAAGCTTACGGTCTGTACAAGGCACTGGCAAATCATCTGGGACAGCAGTGTTCATCCACTGCTCCTCTTAATACCATTGCACCCTTCTTCACTGTTTGTTCAAAGTGAAATGACGCATACACCAACTTGTTCATCTACTAACTTGTTGATTGACCCAAGGTGCTCTCAAAATACTGTACATTAAATCCTACTTTAAAGATAATTGTTTCCTTCTTCCAGCCACATATTTTGGGCAGATTAATTGGGTAACTGAAAATTATCTCAGTGGTTACTAGCTATCCTTCCCTCACTCCTTCCAGAAACTATCTCACCCAGTGCCATCTAGCTCAGCAGTAAAAGGGTAAGGCAACTAGGTGCTGCAGACTAGCTAATTGATTAACAAAATATTTCAGCACCATGTATTTGATGACAGGTCAAAAACTATTGGTAGAATATCTAGGTGCTAATCTTTGCTAACCAGCTTATCCCTATAAATCATGGATGGCTGTACGGTAAGGTTAGTTTCTTCTCGTCCTAAAGTGTTTTTCCCTATTTTTCTACAAATGTGGTAGGCCACAGAGAGTAAATGGTACAGTGTCACTGAATCTGTAAACCTGAAAGTTAAATATAACATCAACATTATTCTTATCAAAGATGAGAAGAATGTTGTACAGAAAATGCTGCTAAAAGGAAGACAGACTAATACAACTATTCGTAATTTTTTCTTTTTACTGACATCTTTGTTAAGTCTTTCTTCATGATATGAAGCACAAATTATTTTTAAAAAATTCTTTTTAGCTACTACCTTGAATACAGAAATAAATACACCACACAATATCTTAAGTCACCCATTTTACTGTTGCATATGGAATATGAAATATGAGGTATCATAAAACAGACCTTTGTTACAAACTGTTGCAAACTATCTTTCCATGAAGAACCAAAAAAAAAAAAGAGACGGAAGAAAAGAAAGGGGAAAAGGAAAAGGAAAAGGAAAAGGAAAAGGAAAAGGAAAAGGAAAAGGAAAAGGAAAAGGAAAAGGAAAAGGACAAGGAAAAGGAAAAGGGAAAAAAAGAAAATCACAGGATGTACCTGTTCTGGGCTGAATCAATTCAACAGCGAGTGAGACTACTGGTCAAGGAGCTTTTGCAGAGATTAAACTACAGTGAGATTGAAGCCCAGGCAAAACCATGAAGAGAACGAAAGAGGACCCTGTGCAGGAGAAACAGGCTCTGCTAAATGAGGCAGCAGGTGACCAAGATCGGAATTGGAGCTGAGACTGGCCAGCCAAAGAGATTGCAGCGAGGCAAAAGTGTATAAGCGACTTTGATTGCTTGAGGATTATGCAGTAGGGTTAAACTGTGAAAAATACCAGGGCAATTTCATAGTCTTCTGAAACTGAGCCTGAAACAGACCCCAAAATCTGTGTGTCATTTCTTGTCTCATCAAATACAAATGCAGCTCAGTGTTTTCCTGCAAGAATTGATTACTCACAGCCCAGTTATCAGATGTGAAGGGAACAGACCTGGCCTCTGACAGAAAAACATGTGGGAAATTTAAGCTTCTGAACTCTAACAGCTATCTGCTGAGACTGTGTAAACTGTGCCTCTGCAAAGGCTTGGATATAGATCACCGGTGGGTGGATTTTCATAGGTAAATTTAAAAACACATTATGACACAAGGGCCATCATTCTTCCAAATCTCAAATCACTCCTCCAGAGCAAACCATGCTAGAACTTTTCTAAGAGAAGGTGATCAAAATAATTTTAAAAGCTGAAAACATTTTTTCTTAACATAATTCTTGGAAATTGCTGGCCAATTTTGGCAGCATTTTTCAAAAAAAAAAAAAAGATTCCAGCTGAAGGAGAAACCCAGCATGGAAAATTTCAGCCCAAATGGTCAAACTTTGGCAAAGTCATGAAATATCCTCCAGCTATTTATGAGAAAGTGTCAGACAACCTTAATAATAGGCACTCCTATCAGCTGGGCTATAATATACATAGCTGTGTGCACATATGCTGCTATAGCTAACTATTGAAGACATTTTTGTTTATAAAAGGATTTACCCTTCCCACATAGACAGATCTTAAGTGAATGCACGATGGTCTATAGTGCTAGGAAAGTTTTTATTGGCAAGTGTAGGATATGACTGCATTACCTACATGTGGCAAAGCCACGAGTGATTTAAAAACATCATGCCAAGACGGACTCTAAGCCAGAAAATACCAATGTGTGTTTTGTCTCTATCACATACTTTAGAAATGGTTTAGACAGTTCAATTTATTTTGGTTTTTATAGATACTGTATTTTGTGTCTTTCCTTCTGATAACTTTTTTAAATGAAGGAAAGGTAACTTTGATCCTTACACACATGAATATCAAAAAAAAAGTATTTTTTTATTTGAACGAAGATATGCCAATTTTAAGATCTGACTTTTGATCTGACTAAGATCTACCAGAGCCCAGAGTAAACACTGTGTGTGAACTCTTGATGGGATGCTGAAGTCTGTAACTATGGTGATCCTTCAGCCTCCTATCTATTTAAAAACAAAGACTCACTTCTGTCGGGTGCACAGGCAAAGGGAAGTGAAAGGTTATATGTTTGAAGCAAGGAAACAAGAAAATTCTGTAGCTATGTATTATGTGATCATAAGGGCAAAATATCCTTGGATATGCTCATCTAGGTGGGAGGAGGAAATAAATGGCTATGAATACGTTGGCGAGGAAGCTGCGCAGGACACAGCAACAACACGGTCTTACTGCTCTTTACACTTATTACCTTTGTTGCAGTGCAGTTGCAGTGCAATTAGACTTTTCAGACTTTTGTCTGAGAAAAAAATTAATCTCTGAGCATAAGACTTCAGCACACATCTCACCCAAACCTATTAAGCAATACTGGAGATATCCACAAACCGAACATAGGTGATCACAGAGGCATACTGGTCTCTTGCACTGGCAGAGTAATGGATGCACCCAGCAACAGAGGTCTTTTTGGTTTAAATGTATCTTCATCAATTAACAAGAGTTTTTAAAAAATTAAGAGAAACAGATTATTGTTCCAATGCTGTCAGCTAGCTACAGCGAGATTTTTCCATTTTAGGTACTGTGTTTAGATTTCGAAAGCAATTAGCCTGCCAAATGTTTATCTAAATATCTTAATTAGAGTAAAAACACTCAGATAATCAGAATGTCCTGTCCGTGACTCTGAAATGACTTTCCTTCTCCCCTCTTGCCATATTCTAATCTCCAAGGTAATTCACACTCTGATGTCCTGCTTGGCTTTCATACTTTTTCTCTACACACCCATTTTAGGCTTTTAAACACAGCTGCATACTAAAAAACTTGGTCTTCATTGTCTAGTTCAACTTAATTGAAGTTGTTCTTGGAAAAAATCATTTTCTTCCAAGATATTTTCTGTGTCCTATGATGCTTTAATCTATTTTTTTATCTATTTTATTTATTATTGTGATTTGCTTTCTTGAGCATTGCCTTGAGCGCCTTGGAGGGGTTGGAAGTTGGTGGCTATGTAAATAAACTTATTATTGTTCCAGATGTTTGTTTCATTTGAGGGCCAAATTCTGCTCACAATTAAACTAGGGAAATCCTGCTGTCTTCAGTGTGATTGCCACAGAAAAAGGAAAGCAGGCACTGGCCCTGAGTCTCTTTTTTAGTCATTTTTGTTTATCTCACAGCTTTACCACTTGTTATGTAAGACAGCACTTTAATTTGTAGACAGTATCCTAAATTTTCTTTTAGTGGAAGGAATCATCTATCTCCTCACGAGACCCTATTCTACCTCTGCACAGCTGTCCTGTTAATTCATCCCATTATAGACATTTTGCAATACTCGAGTTCCTGTATCAGGCACCCAAACTCTACATACTGTACCAATAGAGAGGAAAAAGACAGCTCTAAATCTAAAGAGCAGGTAGCAAAGATATACAGAGAATGCTAGAGGGGATGAAGTAATGCTAAAACGTGTACTGTAGCCCATTTTTGAAAATTCTTTACAAGTTAAATCTTTACCAGTTATTCACTTCTTTCACGCAGTATCTGTATTAAATTATTTCTCTTCATTTGGTTATTCTGTGGTTTTATTTCCATTTAAATTATTTTAAAACCAGTTCTTTAAAGTACTTTCTCCCCTAAATAAGCACCTTAAACTTCAAGTTCCCAGCTCAGGTGTTGGACCAATACCATCCATGCAGTTCTTCTCACAGGGGGGTGGCAAGTCCTGGGGACACTCACCAAGCAGACAAATGTACAACACACTACAGAGTTTTAAAAACTAAAAGCCCACAGAATGAATTATATGCATTTTGATCTCTCTAGTGCAGCAACCTTGACTTTGTACCTCTACAGTAACTGGAAAGATGTTATTTCTATCTAAATAACAGCACTGGATATTCCCATCCAAAAATACATACTCTAAAGTGGAAAGTGCCTGTCATACAAGACTTCTGCCAAGAGGCAAATACTCAAAAAAGATGGGAAACAGAATTTCTGATTTCTTGCATACTGTATAAAATGATTTTGTATTAAATGAAAACCAACAGCAATAATTGCCACTATTCATATTACAGTTTATGAAAAGGTAGTTTGCTGTCATCACCAGCTATATAAAAATTACAAAAAATAATTCTAGTACCAGCTTTAAAATAAGTTTATCAAACTATTTTGATCCTTTTCAGAAGGACTCTGTTATACCTACAAAGAGCTTTCCCTCTCTTTTTGTCCAAGTGTTGTATTGAGTGGGAAAGGAACAGTCCTCCCAACAGACTTTTGGTAAAAACAGACTTTTGGTTTGCCACAGACTTTGTGGATGCTGAATGTTTTCCAGGATCCAAAAAGTGATTTTACAAAATTATGAAGAAAATACCCACAACAGTGGTTAAAAACAATGACACCATATCCATCTCAATCAGTCCCGATGACCAAGATTTTCAGAAGCTGGGAGGTAATACCAAGTGAGTATGTTTTCATAAGTTGATCTTATGGTCTTCCATCAGCAACAGTCGGAGGTGAGACGTGGGGCCAGGCAGAACTTCAGTTTGATTCAGTAGGTCATTCTGACAAGCACTTCATCTCAAAAAAAAAAAAAAATTCAGATAAAAACTAGGTAAATGTAGTTTAAAATCTGAACTTGCAATATGCAAAACTTTTTGATCAAGTACTTAGCTGGAGTACCTTATGCTCCTTCCCAATCTCCCCTTGTCCCAAACCTCAATTTCACTTTAGCTTGTAGTTTAATATGTAATACAAAATTTTCTTACATCTCAAAGAGATTGTCCTTCTTTTGAACGACTGATGTGTTTTGCCTGCTTAGTTTATAAACTGATCTTCTGAAGCATTTAAAATGAAGTGTTTAAAACTCAGGCAACTGTATTTAAGACAACGAGAGCTGTCAGGGAACCAGCAACAGTGCTTATTAACATGTCACTCAGTAAAATGTTCTTTGCAAGTGAAATGGATAAATAAATAATAGGAAAATCCTTGGAACAAGCTGTCTAGCAGAAAGCATTGGCACCTGGAGTAAATCACTGTTTTGGGGTCACGTATAAAGAGCAGATTTGCAAAACAAAAGACCTGAACTGTGCCCTGAGCAGAGCTCTGCCAAGTCACACCATGTAGCTATGGAGAGCAGGGGCTGCCATAGCCGCACACGACTGAAACAGCTCTGTATCTTCGTCTGTATACCACTTGTCTAAGATCATTGACGCTCCTGTAGTATCACCGTCAAATATCAGTATTCAAAAATAATTTTTCGGGTGACGTGAAGGTAGGAGCCAGGTTATCTCCTAGCCACGAGGGACGGCAGCCACAAAAGGAGAAAATTCAGAAGAAAACAAGGATAGGAAGACAGCTTCGTGGTACACCTTCTTCACTGTGCCTCATGCAGAAAATCTGTACTGCTCTTGAAGCGGTGGAAGGAGGGAGGATAATCAACAGCTTATACTTACAAAAATACTCTCTTTGTAGCTGCACCCACCAGAACTTCTATTTCCTCTCCTCTTTAGCAGAAAATTGAGACAGAGATATGGCAAAAGCAGGTTCACAGAAGGAACGTTTAGGAGAAACCTACGGCAAGAATGTGTGTTTATTTAGTATGTCTCTTCAGTTCAGTTTACTTGTGATCATTAGCACCTTTAAAAACATTTTTGAAATAACCAAGAGAGAGAAAAAAATTAAGCAGGCCTTAGAAAGCAACTTAGCAGCTCCAGCATGACCTACCTCTTGCAAAGCTATTATCCCTTAAACAGCCCATCATTCTGCGAAAGCTTACAGAAGGAAAGTGCACATGTTTCCCATTTGAGGTTAATTACATAAAATTAAAGCCGTTCTACGACCATCAGAACTCATGTTTGGTTTCCAGTGACTTTGTGTCTTGTGGCTGGCTGAATGCTTTACTGAAGTATAACAAGGGTGTCTAGTAGAGAGCAATTTTGACTAACGAGGGGGATTGTCTGGTGTCTGATAAAGTTCAAGCTGCAGTTCACACTTTCCCCTTGCGCAGGTCATTCAAAGATGTCTCCCCATCTCTTCCTGGATCATCTCATTACTGTCTAAACGTAACTATTGCTATGAATGATTCTGCCTGTTTAATTCAGCACATGTAAATGGCAGGACTGCTAACAATTGCTAGTTACCCCACACATAAAAATTAATGGTTGCAAGCCATAATCTTTTCAGGTCCAACCATTTACTGAAAATTAGTTTATCTGCCTGACTCATTAAAATGGAAATGGCATCGACATCCAAGCAAGATACCTGAAGTGTCGTGGTTAGGAAACATTGTAAATACTAAAAGTCCTTTCCTTTTTGTGCGTATATTGCACATTATAAGTAGAAAAGCAAAATGACACCAAGTGACTTTGCATGGGAAAGAGAGCTGGCATAATACCAGTTAGAAAGTCTGCCAAAATATTGCTTTGTTTAAATTGGCCTAATGCTTTTCAGACTCTGATATCTTTGACTGATGTCCTTGCCAAGAAGATTATGAAGTGGTGAGTTGTTTAAGAACACTGTATCTTGATTTGCTTTAGTAGGTTTACCTTTCAAAATGTGGTAAAACTTTCTAATATTAGAACAAGCATATAACTAGAACAAGCATATAGCCACAAAAAAGAGAATTCACAATTGTTCCTGGGGTCAATCATAAGAAAAGTTTAGACAGCCTTGAGATAGGTTCTAATGAGAAAGATAAGTCAGCCCAGGTTTATCCTTTACCTATCTTTAATAAGTATTTGGTCAAAATTAAATCCCATACTTCCCACTTGTAAACATTGCAACAGAGTTTCTCTAGCTTAATGCAAAAAAGTCTGCTCCCATCAACTTGAAAATTGTTCAAGTCAGAAACCCTTCCACAAGTGCAAATGTGCATTTTTTAAATCATGTCTAATTCCATTTTTATGGAGTTTAAAGAACAACCTGTAATTGTAGTTTATAGAGTTCAAACAAATAGCTTTTTTTTTCCTGTTAATTCATTCTAACTAAAGAGGAAATATTAATCTGTATTACCAAATTCTCTGTAATTCAAACTGCAATTATATTAGTGCTAATGCATTTACCTTGGCTAAAAACTCACGCTTCGTGTGTGTTCACCAAAACTGAAAATGCTATCCTATTTTTAACTGGAAAACTTAATTTGTAAGTAAGTTTCGTGCACCAACCAGTCCAGGTGTAATACAATTATACATGACCTGTGTAACTATGGAAAGACAGTGAATGGGAATTTTTTGATTGAAATACCATGTATAATCTGCTTCTAGTAATAAAGAGTTACTTTGCAAAGGGTTTTGTGCAGAAAATGAGAACCACTATGGTCACACAAATATGTTTTAAGTTATACTGTGATTTTTGTGTTTTCCCAATTGAAATTGGGATTTATTTTTTTCTGTGGTCTGTTACATGCAAAAAATTTAATTAATTACATCAAGTACATTTTTAGTGTGAGTATCTAATCTTTGTGTTATTTATCCAGAAAGGAGCTTTTTTGATAAATCTTCCTGAGATCTGTTACCCTTTGCAATCAAAAGAAATAGTGTCTGTGACACCTAATAGGATTTGAAAAGTATCTGTATTCAAAGAGAGATCTGATTAGCCTGCCAAACACATAAAATTGACATACTTGTTTAAGTCTTCTCTTCTGATAGTAAAAAGAATTGATCACCACCTCCATGAGGTCAATAATGAAATCCAAGTATTTTTAAATAACAAATATTGGGTGATGCTAGCATCCACAGATGAGAAGCCTGCAAGTAGAATGAGGGTTGAGTACAAGGAGCTGACTGAGAAGGGATTTTCTCAGAAATAATTCCACAGTACAGTCAATTATCATTCTGTTAATTATATTGCAGTTAATGTAACCAAAATATTTATTTACATGTATATAATGCATTACATACATTAAATATATTTATGTATAATTATTTAAGAACATTTCAGATTTCAGAGTCCACCTCCAAGGACAAATGTTCCAGCAACACGAAATCTCATTTACTCGATTTTGCTGGTTAATATCATTTTTTTTCGTTTAACAATTTCATGGCATAAACTTATTAAGGAGCATCCCTGCTAAAGGAGTGAAAAGACACTAGAACCCCTGCAGGCTGATGAACTGCATCTCTGACATGCAGCGCTCAGTAAAAGAGTTACTGCAGGGCAGTAATGCAAGATGAAGAGTTGCAGTGTGAGCACAGCTCAGCACAAAACAGTGCAGATAACCTCACAGCGTACAACTCTGAGAACCATCAGAATCAGCGGAGCTACACTAGAAAAGAAAGCCTGCTATAAAACATAGCTGATTGATAGACTCTAAAGCAGCCTTTGTAGGTAGTAAAACTCTCCACGAAGGCAGGAAACGAAAGAAGATAAGGTTTTAGAACAGCAGACAGGAATGGACGGCCAAAATGAGTTAATAAAGGCTGCTGTGTAAGAATCTCTCAATTCAACCTCTCTTTTCAAATGAGATCAAAGGTAAGCTTTTCAAAGGCGTGCATTTCTCTAGCATACACTGGTAATGAATAGGATATGCCATTCAGCTTTTGAATGTATGTCTTCCAAACTCTTGGAACTTAATTCAGCCAGATTTTTCTGAAATATTCCTAATTACATGACAAGCATTTCATAGTGAAAGTGAGGTGTCTAAAAATATTGGTCTCTTCCAAAACGTATGCCTCCAACAGTGTGCTTGGCCCACAGGAAAGAAATGAGATACCCACTAGTAAACATGCATATGTTTTATTTAATCTAACAATATACAGAGAAGCTGATATTTTCTGAACTATCTTGAGAATTTAAGTTTTCACTACAATTACCACTAGGCCCTATCTAAAGAGTGAGAAAGAGATTATTATTTTGGCTTGTCTGATTTTAAACCAGAATGGTTAAAACATGACTTGAATAGAAATTTGGGTTTTTTTCTTATTTCTGACATCATAAGTCTCTAATTCAGCAAATTTCATAAGCATGTACTTACTTTGAAGTATATCAGTAGTCCCACTACTCATGGGCTTAAAATTAAAGACGTGTTTAAATTCTATTTTGGCTGAGACCCTAAATTAAAGCTAATTCCAGTTAAGTGATTGAAGTTACACTGAGCTAATAAGAACAGAGACAGACTCTTGTTTGAGCTTCCTGAGCCCTGTTGAACTGAGGCTCTGATGTGTCTTGGTATTAGAGTCAAAGCTGGCATAGAAAATCTAACTTAATTTTGCTCCTAGCTTCTAGTTCAAAGGCATCATTCTTTTGTCTCTTTTTTAAGTACTTCAAAAACATGCAGACTCCTTTTAATCAAATTAAAATATGGCAGTGCCATGTAAAAGGCGCTTTCTGAGAATTACTCCTGTCATCAAACGCTAACATTACAACACTAGTATTGCACTCAGTGTTATGCAGAGAAATTTGAGTCCTGAAGGGCCAAATTCTATTTGTAATCACATTTAACCTGGGGCCTGAAGGAAAGGTAATGTTCTGGGATCCCACAAAACAGCCTGGTAAAAGAACATTTGGGTTTTATTTTGTCACAGTTTGATATTTTGTACAACTGGAAATTTGGTTCCTGCAGCTGAACTTGGACTGTTCAGGCTTTTCTAACACTGATATTCAAAGTAACTTATAACTAAAGTTTATCTCTAAAGAAATATAATATAGGAAGCTTCAATTGTATTTAGATAACTATTTTTTTATACACGTGAACAACTGTGGCAGCCTAACAACACGTCTACACACACAAATCCCTAGTTTCAAGATGAAAAAATGGTAAACAGTACATGTAAATGAACAAAGTATTGTGCAGAGACCACCCACCCAAATTTCTCAAAACATGGCCTCAGAAGACAAATGAAGGAAAAGGCTTTCAATCTGTCTTTCCCAAGTTAAGGGTTCTGTTTCCCCAGCTGAAGACACAGCAGCCAAAAAAAGCAATTCACAGTGTCTTGTTTTAGCTGTTTGTCAGGGAATTCCGTGTTTGCCTTACAATAGTTGATAATATCCACTATATTCAAGTATCCTGTTTCAACTCTGGAAAAAAGCAGTAATGAAAAATCATTTGGTCTGAAGGATTAATCCAAGATGTTGACTGGTTTACACAATACCTCAGAGGTTCTGCAAAACTTTGATGTTTTTCCTCAAGTATCTGACAGTCTACTCAACTCCGACCATTCAACGACCAGAACTTAAACATTTTCATCTCAGAGCAGGACGACAGGTGAAATAACAAATTTCAAGCAAGCAAAACTTTTCAAAAAGTTTGATTCAGAAATTTCTCTATGATTTTCTTGGTATTTGAGGGATCTAACAGTTTCATGATTAAGTTCTTGAAGTGACCTGACAGATTCAGTCAGTTCAACGCTGAACTCATAAATCTCATAAAAACCAATCCAGGATCAAGATTCCATTGTGGTAGGCAATGAACCAATACGTGAAGGTAATAACAACTTCCCAAGAGGAATTACAGTCAGTATTAAACAGCTAAGTAAGATACACACGTAAAAGGAAACAGGGGGTGGGGGTGGAGGGCTGAGAGAGAAAGTTAGCAGAATGAAATAATAAAAAATTAACAAAAGTTAACCCATCTTGGCTTGTCTCTTTAGATCCCTCTCTTACATTGCAAACTTTACAGTGCAAACCTTGTAGTTAATGAGCCTTCACTAGCAGAAAGTAATTTTTTTTTAAAGCAAAAGCAATCAGCAAAACCCCAACATTTTTACACTGCAGTGTCAGCTTATTTTAAGGTACATCGGATGTTCAGGCTTGAAGGCCACAAAAAGCTAAGTTTGCCCCTCAAACACAATGGAAACCTCTCATACATGTTACTCTTTGACAAAAAATCTTTATAAGTAAATCTTAAAATAACATAAAAATCACAGTTATCTCAAGAATAGTATAAGAACAAAAACAACAACAAAAAACATAAATATGCCGTGAAAATGAGCCAAACCACATTCATTGATCTCTTTGGTCAGACAGTAGTAGAGTTTTTCTCCCCTCCACATCTATTACCACCTTTAAGCTGCTCATCCCATTCATAGAAGCAGCATCTGGTCCATCAGCATGATTTAATATTTTCTGTTCCTCCATGCCTTTCCTCTGGCTGCTGAAGGTACTACTGCATTGTTTCTTGAACACCAGCAGTGTGAGCTGTATGATCAGCTATAACCAGTGTAGATGCTATAGTAAGAACAGGCTTCTGATATTTTTAGTGTATTTCTATATAGTATTTTCTTTTTAATATTATTTTGC
Organism: Anarhynchus alexandrinus; assembly: GCA_008711295.1. NCBI lineage: Eukaryota > Metazoa > Chordata > Aves > Charadriiformes > Charadriidae > Anarhynchus > Anarhynchus alexandrinus. The sequence goes on along the minus strand of VUYV01000050.1, from coordinate 1,016,065 downwards.
ACTACTGATAAAAGGAAAAAAGCTAAGAGAATCAAGTAGACTTTTTTCTCTCTGCTTGGTAGAAGCTTTTGTCCAAAAAAAAGTAGAAGCACATGACTGAATAAGAATGTATTTCCGAGCACATCAACTCCAACTGTAAGCACTCCACAAGTAATTTGGCCAGTCCTGGACTCTGTATTCATTAGGGGCACTGTACTCATATGCATTTTCTTGGGACATCACCGAGTCATTTAAAACTGTAAGCGGCATCTGCCAGGCTCATGGGGCTGACCTTCCAAGGCTTCTTTGTACATAAAGATTATCCAAAGTGTGCTTCCATATTTTTAAAGCTACCTTGTCAAATATTCTGTCTCAGCAATATAAGTTTAGTTGTTGGCTTTTTTCCAAAAGAATCACGTGAGCATTAAAAGAACAAATATCACCAGATGTTCTCTGTCTCTTCTTCCCTCCTCTCCCTCTTCTCTCCCCTCTCCTTCTACCTTTTCTTTTTCTATGCTGTTAAAAAAGAAGAATAGAGGAATTACTTTATACCTTTCCTGGACAAAGAACAGAAAAGTTATGTAAAGAGAAAGTAAAAGTGGCTGTTAAAGGAAGGAGTAGTTAGTCCAGGTTAATTCCGGAATCCGACTAAAAGATAAAAGCTAAACAGTATAAGTCATAAAAAGCAATTATTCAAATGCATGCCAATGTTAGTTATCAAAGGTATCAAATAATATTTTAATGGGGCACATGATACTCCACCACAGTTCCTTTCATTTCAGTGACAGGCTGCTGGACTTACTGCAGAAACCCGGCTAAAAAGCTCCATATGTTGCAGAAACAGTGCAACTATGTAAACAGATTACATCAGCACTTTCCTACCCCAAAATAAAAGGAAAAAAAAATATGCAGACATAAACACGTATATAACAACAGAATACCCTTTTTTTTTACACTGTGACTGTATTACATATGCTTTTCTCCTGTCTTATCGACTTGGGTTGGAAGCTAGTCGTAGCAAGGACAGTCTCACAGTCAGCTACAACGCCATGTTTGACGCAGTGGAGCCCCAATCTTAGTTATTCAGATGAGATCTAGTAAAACTACCCAAGATGAGAGAAACCTGGGATGCTGTACACAGCGGTCCCAATATGGCAGTTCAGCTTTGTTTGTCTATGCCAAGAGAAAAGGAACACATACTACATCAATCTGACAGTACAGCAGAAGAGTATATAATCACATGAGCCTATGGAACAAAAACGTTCTAAACAACCTCTGACTGCACCAAACAACCAAATCAAGGAAAGGCAGTTGCAAAGGCAGGCCTGATAGAAAAAAAAAAGAAAAAAAAAAGGTGAAAAATTAGTGACAAAGCTTTAAATGCTGTCACAGATCTGGAGACTTCTCTGATTAATGCCAGGAAGTCTGAACATGTTCCCATCCACAGTTTGCTCAGAGCTGCAAATCTTTCAAGCACAACTCCCTGAGGAATAAGACTTGTAAGATAACTGGTAGAATAACAGTGAGAAAAAGAACAATATATTCTCAAGTACTGGGAATGGAATTGCCATTAACATTTGCCATCCTTTTATAATTTCAAGTTTCTACTTTGTTCCCCAATCTCACTAAGAATTTCATGAACAAGCTTGAGACTTGAGTGAAGAATGGTTTTATTTGATCTGTTGACTGTTGTGTAAGACTAAGATAAACAACAAACTATTCAATTTGTCCTAGTCCTCTTTTAACTTCTGCATGTCTGCCCTCTGTGGTGCCTGTATACTTTGCACTACAAAACAACAAATTCAAGAAAGGTTACTGAAAAACAACAAAAAATAGAGCTGGGTTGATGCTTAGTTCCAACAACGGAATTTCAAGGCTTGCAGTGAAGCCACAGGTTACCACAAGCTCAAAGTCGTGAGACATAGAGGGAGCGTTTACAGCTGAGATCAATGAAGTGTGCTCTTCCAAATCCTGGGCTGAAGGGTCTCGCTGTGAAACCTCCAGCTCAGGTTAGGCTGAAGGAGTCAATCTGACCATAAGAACTCCACCTCCATCAGAAAGCTGACCGTCCTGCTTTCAACCGTCTGGGATTTGGAGGGGAAAATGAGGGCAGGGAGGAGGGGGAAGGGGCTTTCCTATTCAACTCTTCTTTTCTTGCTCTTTTTCCCATCTCCTTGGTTCATACCCCTTGCATCTTTTGTAACAGTGATGTAAAACCAACGAAAGGCAAGTGAAAGCATGTATCCCGATCAATGCCGGCATAACTCTTCCACATCTCTAGCTGGCTGATCAGAACATATGTTGTGTTTAAGGTCCTCCACTCATGAATGTCTGACTCAGCACTTGAAGCAGAAGTTGCATTTTCTGGTTTATTTCTCTTTCCTGACCCCTTCTTTGAACATTTGTCTTCTTTTGTCCTCCAGGAAACAGGATCAGAGTGAGTAGCAACAGAAAATCTAGGAACTCCAAACCAGCTCAATTATCTTCTCTTTTTATCCCGGAAGAACTATTACGGTTTTTAATATAATCTAAAAGACAGCCAAAGAAGGGAATTTCCCTATAAAAACTCCTTGCAGCTAAAAGGGAGAGGGATAATGTTTAACTGCAAGTTTGACTCAATATTTCAAGCAATTTAACCATTTTCCTTTATTTCTGAGTCTGTAATCGAAGGCTAGATTTGGAATGCCGGTTATTACAATGGGAGTTCGCCAGCAATAACTTGAAACGAAACCCCAGACCATGCTTCACTGTTTATGTTGTAACTGTGAACATGGGTTATATTAACATCTTATCTTTTGTTGGGCCCCAGACACTCTACCTTCAACACACCACCTCATACTGCTAAGTCAAAGTAGAAATAGTTTGTGCTTTCTATAGTTTAATATCACCGTATAAGAACACATTCCACCCTGCTTATGGCTTCGCTAAGTTTTAACCATTTGCACATCTGAAGCATTCCCTGATGTGTATACCTCAGAGACTTTTGCTGGGGAAAGTGTCGGCTAAGGCAGTCGCTTCCAGGAAAGAGATTTCCAGGAATTTTGATTAAAAAGCACTGAGATGAGGAGTGAGGCAAGATGCGATACCGAGACTGACTGGGCAAGAGCCCATGGGGCACAGATCCTGTGCTAAGAAGGATAAGCAATTACATAATTTATCATAATGCACACTCATAAGGAGACTGAATTAAGGTGGCACAGGGAACTTATAATTCTCGGACTTCATAGTTTATAAATGCTTGACTTGCAATGTTCATATTGTTATTTTAATGTGGTGGTTTGGTATATATTGTTTTCTAAGACATTGCTATTACGGAAAGACACAAAACACTTCTGTTCATTGTGAAAAAGAACCATTTAGGAGGTTGGAATCTTTACGTAGAATTCATTTTTCTCTGAAAATGCCATGACCCCATACCAGCTCGCTGTATTGAGAACACATGCCAGGTTAACAGTTACTGAGGAGCATAGTGGCACTTGCAAGCAACCGCAGCAAGTCAATATTTCTGATCTGCTCTTTCTGGAATAAGGGATCACTTGTGGATCCATCTTTAAATAAAAAAAAAAAAAAAAGAAGAAGATGAGGCTTTAGTTTTTGCATGTCTAGCAAAAATCTTGTGAAAAGCAATTTGTAAATGATGTCCTTACTTAAGTAAACTTTTGTCAGATCTATGCAATTTGGCATGTGTTTTGTTTATAAAATAGAACCTTGAAACACTTCCTGTTTTTGTAATTACATGGTGAAATAAAAAGAGGATTTCTTTTTCCAGTGTTGCCTCTCTCATTTGTTTCATAATCTAATACACTATAAAGAAGAAAAAGGGCACAATATTTTTGTGTCTAAAACCAAATGAGAACCCAGTCCCAATGAGACTTTGAGCTTCTTCAATTTCCAGTCATAGCAGGGGGCTTAGCAACTCAAAAGAATCAAGCATAAAAAGGTGGTCATGGCATTTTCAGGAAAAAATTAAATGCAATGTCTTTATTCCCATTCTTCTAAATGGTTCATTTTCACTATGAACAGAGTGTTTTGTTTCTTTCTCTACCAATATGCTTTGTTATTAAAGAGAGAGATATGCAGGCTATTCTTGAATAAAGAAAATCAAATCTCTAAGGAAAAGGTATTCAAAATGTAAATTGTCAGTGTATGGCAGAGGGGAAAAAACTAGGGCAGTGTTTTATGACAGGAACAATAATGCAAATGCATCTTCCATTCAACCACATGTCAGATCCACTGACTTCTATGGGCAGTAATTTTCACAGCTCTGAGATTTTTTGTAAAAAAATCATTCTCACTGAGTGGGTTTGTTTAATACTCTCGCCCATAGCGCATTATTAAATAAGTGTCCTGTAACAGGATAACTTAACTGTTAAGTTTTTGGCAGAGAGTCAGCAGAGAGATGGACCAGCAAGTCCGTCACTGATAAATACCTGACTACTTTGACCAGTTGATTCTTACTGTACCAAATATTTTGAGGGAGCTGAAAAGCTATGAATTTATTTCTGTATATACACCTTGGACTAGGCATCTGAAATAAATAATATTTGCAAAAATACAGGCCTAGTATAGCTATGCTAAGCTTCTTTGTAGGTATTTTCCCTTTTCCTTAACTTTGTGCATGTGTTTATTGTTAGAATAAAAGCCCCTGTCCTGTTGAGGCAACAGCAGCAGCAGCAAGTGTTCCTTGAGATCTGCCTCGGTGAGGTGAACAGAAGCCTGATGTACCAGGCATGTTCCCCCACAGACCCTATTTGTCTCGACTATGTAAGTACTTATTACTCTTTACGCTGCTCTTTCCTCTTCTCCCTTCTCTCATCTAGGATTGAAGAAATCAGAGAAATGCACCCTTTTCAGTCGTCAAAGAAATGAGTCCCCCAAACAGGCCACATGGATGGCTCTACTCACAAGCCAAGGAAAAAAAGCGTAAGACTCTCAAGAGGGCCGAGTTCAGGATCTCCTTCAGACTTCCCATGAAAGCTGTGAGTTAATTCAGTAATGGCCAAATGAACATAGGGTGATGAAAGACCAGTGAGCCAAATGCAATAAACAGCTGCCAGTAACATAAGAAATTGTGAAATAAGTAAAAAGAAAACCAGAAAGAAGTAAAGTTTCTGTGGTTTCCAGTAGTCAAGGTTCAGAGTGCTACCAAGAGAAGGAAGTGCTTGTTGTTTTCTTACCTTCTTAAAGACCCCGAGGCCTCACAATTACACCATCTTTCTACAAAAGCTACCAGAACTGATACAGTTTGCTGCTAAAGTGGCTAAACTAGAAATATCATAAGCTTCATTCTTTTTCCCAAGCACCTTGTCTTTCACACCACTGGGATCCTTGCTAGATACTACTGCCAGCTGCTCATGGAAGTCATATTGCTGCCACAATTAACACAACATATTATTTCACAGAACATATGCATAGCACATCTAAATGCCACCATGATTGTGACTCTCTTGCTACACTGCTTTTTGTTATTCCATAATTACAGTGGCACAACTCTTACCTAAAAACTACTTTGACAACAGAGTCTAGGAAATGAGGATGGTATTACATACAGACCTCTTATAGCGTTTAGTGTGCAAGCCATCACAAAGACAGATGCTCTTATTTTCCTGCATCCATTGCAGGGTAAAAGATAAATTACGTAGCTCGCTCTCAGGTATCTACAGTCATTTGAGATGCCCAGTCTATCCCACTCGGCCTCCTGCTTCAACTGGAAGAGGGCATGTCTCTCCTATGGGTCCCATGTCATATCAACCAGTGCCATTTGGATGTCTGAGGTACTGCAGGGAATCTCAAATGATATGAGGGTAACTGAATCAATCCTTGACTCCTTAAAACACTAACATTGAAATGTTTGTTATTTATGAGATTTTTTTTTTACTTTGGCCACTTTTTTCCTTCATTTTGGCCTTAGTCCTATATTCCATCCACCCTCCCATTAGCCCTGACTCTTCTTCAAATGGCTTTTTCCTTATCTCTAGGTCCTCTCTCCCAGCAACTGGTTACCAGTTGAAATTAACAAGAACTATGGACCCAAATCATGCAATCGACATGTGTGGCTCTCTCTAGGTACCACTGAAATGTTAAACTAGAGCATGAAGGCCTGTAGGACAGTTACATGCTTATGCTTCTCCCGGAGAGCAGTGCATGCAAAGACATGCATCCAAAGTATGTGCCCACTTTGTCTGCTGGAGTATAGCTCAAAAGCAGGCTAAAGTGTAGATCATATTGGGTACAGGGCATGGCTTACGGGTACTGACCCAAGGTCACCCAAACCTCTGTTGTTCTTGTTGTCAAGGAGAGGCTCTGGAAAGGGCCATCAACCCAAATTTCTTGCCTAATATCATTAGAATAATTTGTTCAGAAGATCGCTTTTGGTTCTGTCATTTTTTTCTTTCAAAAGTAAAAAAGTCTTCATTCTTTAATTTTAAAGAATTTAAAGCATTCTTACTAAAGCCATTAAGAATTTCATAATGATATGTACATTTTAAGGAATGATTGACTAACTTCCAGAAATACAGTGCATCGATTTGGCTAGTTACCTACCATTATTTCAGACTGTTAATATCAGTAAGTCATCCAGCAGACTGATGGAAAGTAGCACTCTTAAATATGCAGCAAAAGTAAATGGGAACAGTATCTTCAGTTGATGAAGGAAAGGAAGTTTTTTTTAAAAGATGTTTCCAATGCAACATCTTAGAGCTTTCTGAATTAGCATGTATTTAGGTTTGATTACTGAGAACTGTATTTAAGAGGTGGTTTCAAGGCACTTGGCTACAAAGCTATTCCAGATGTTGTCAATTACACAGACAGTGTATTTATTAAGCCTTTTTGTATTTTCCATTTCAGTATGTGCTAAACTACTGTTTTATTTTATCCCTTTATTTTTATGTCAAAAGGACCCAATGGCAACAAAAAGAGACAATGGAAATAAAAACGAATGATAAAGACAACCACACATTCAAAAGGGTCTTTAAATTTAGTACAGCAACTTCATCCATTCAGTCAACAAGTCATAAAACCTGCTGGACCAAATCTTTAAAAAATGTGCATAGGTATAATACTCTTGTAGTTATACCAAGATAAAATAGCTGATAGCCAATCCTCTGTTTGCGTTTGCAAAGGATGTTCACTTAGATAAACCTCCATCTTCGCAGTCCAGGATATATGTAGATCTCTCAATGAAGTTGTTGAGTTCTGCGTGCATGCCAGCTGTGAACGAGCAGTTGTGGAGGTAGTGCAAATTAGGGCAGCCACTCTGAAGTCACAAAATTTGTGCAGATATCCAGTGTGTCTCATTTAAATATGTCCCTCATCCTCTGCAGGTGCAAGTGATTGTTCCTACAAAATCATGACTAAATACTCAATGGCTGTGTTTTGAAATGTGCCCCAATAAAAGCTGAGCTAATAAAGATTTATTAATTCTAATCACAGATAGATGCAGAGAGAGGGAAATGTGTTATATCTCTCCTGTAAAAATGAAAAGCACAAAATTTCCATGACTCAGGGAATCGTTAAGTCTTTTTTAGCAGCTAACAGCATCCAGTCAATACTTTTCTCTTTTTAAAAAAGATTATAAGCCATACTTTTTTATTTTTTTACAAAAGACTAAGATTTACATTTTAAAGATTTCATAAATGTTCATGGCATAGACTGCTACAAGCCAGAAAGCATTACATTAAAATTGCATCCTCAAACACAGGGAATGTGTGGGACTGTGACCTTTACTCCGAGACACAGTCCCTCCTGTTACTAAACTGTCTGCTGCTCCTCATGTGCAGATTTTAGGCAACACACACACCGCAATGCATCATTTGCATGTATTGCATCATTTCTTCTCCGCTGGATTAGGGTTCAAACAGTAATATCCAGTTGTGGACTTTCGGGGTTTCATCCTTTCTGAAGAGATTGGGTAAAGTAACTGTAAAATTTACTCTGGTTTTAGTTTCAGAATGATTCAATTTGAACTCTTTGTACCCAAAGTTTTGGCTTAAACCAATACTTAATTTTCATATATTCTGCACAGCTTTAATCACATTCTTTACCAATGGAAACAAATTACATGGGTATTTTAGGCACTTGACTCCCATTTGAAATCTTTGTTGCTCTACATTTCTAAATAAGCATTTTCCAACTTACTTCTGAAGATAGAAAAGTAGGTCAATAGTTCATAAAAAGTTTAGTGCTGAAATGCTGTTCTTGAACTTGTTCATTGTTCTAGAAAAATCGAGCTTTCCAGAACCTAAAAATAGTATAGTCAATTAAATGTCCACTGATTGTAACATAATTTTACCTCTTCTGTCCAAGAGGCTCTGTAGAGTAGTTTATTTACAGTTGACACATGAAGCAACAGGCCTTATATTCAGTTTCTGCCATAATCCCAGAGGAAATATTAGTTTTAGTTTTTTGTCATGAATAGCAGAAGCTCACAAGTGGATCGAGAGAAAAGACCAGCAAAGAGAAGCCACTGACCACAAATATGGTCTTGCCTAAAGGGGTTAACGAGCCATAGCAGCTGGGGAGAGTGAGAAATAAATGCAAATGCAGAGAAAACTAAGAGAATGTGATCACACAATAGCCACAAGTAAATGTACCGTGTAAAGAAGCCTAGAGTGAAATAACATGGAGTTGGAATAAAGTGCAAGAGTAAGATACAGTTTCAAAGCAAAAGCAATTCTTTTTTGGAGGTCATTTTGAGGTTCCTCTATGTGGTTTCATTCTCCTCCTTATTATTCTGCACTACTCTGGGGCATGAACCTGCTAAATGTTAAGCCAACTTAGCTCTGGGTGTTAGTGGTGTCCACTACTTGGTTTCAAAATGCTCTCCACCTCACGGGGTCATACCTGTAGTAGGCAAACATGTTCAGCACTTTTCACTGTGCTCTGTTTAACCATCAAACTATGTTCTTGCATATTTGTATCATTTTGCAGAATCTGAATTTGTGATGATTATTCGATTCTCCTGCCAGAACTCCCAGCAGCTCTTAGTTTCCTGCAACAAAGAATCCTTGCAGCATTGCCAATACAAAGCCTTCACTAATGTGTACCTAAATATTTTTCAAAGCCCACATAAATTCTCTATGAAGACCAGAATTCATTGCATCCCTGCTGCCTTTGATGCTTCCCACCCATGTTTTTGTGACGTTGGAATCACAGAAAAATAGGTCTGAAAAAGAACTCAAGAAGTCATCCAGTCTATACCATGGGCCTCCTCTCTTTCTTCCAGGAAATTCTCTTTCTTCCTCAGGAAATTATAGCTAAATCATCCTCTCAGTACACACAAGAGGAATCTGTTCTATAAAGACCACGAACCGTGCAATGGGTAGCCTTTGGAAAAGGGTAGGCAGAGAATCTCACCATACTTTTTAGGAGTCCAGACAGTCTCAGGGAAGAGTTAGACAGTCACATTTGGCCCCTGGCAAGAACCAAGTGGCAAAGGGCCCCAATGCCGCAGTGAAAAAATGAGTTTGCCCATGAAGATCCAGCTCTTAGAGAAGTGAGATGGACAGTCTGCCCAGGAATACTGGGAACTCATATAGCTGAAGGGAAAGGTAGCCTTAGCATCAGCAAATATGTAGTTCTTAAAATTATCCCATAGAGAAAATTATTTACAAGAATCTAGAACAGAAACCTCATTACATTGGCCCATGCCACCAATTCCCTCCCTTGGGTTTCTCCCCAAGAGGGCATGATTTGGCTCAATATTCTGCAGCCAAAAGTTTTGACTGCCATTTAAACTGCTTACAGCTTTTAACAATAAAAATAGTCTTTAAAAGTAGTCTTCCAATACATACTTCCTCCTCTCAAAAAAGAATTTGTGTAAAGTCTTGTAACTGTCTCATTACTACTTCCCAGTTCTTCACAGTCAAACTCTTTAATAGTATTAAGCTAAATAAAAATATAAAAAAATAAAAATAAAAATATTTTATAGTATAAAATATTTTAAAGCACACTTTTAATCATCATTCTAAACCATGAAGTTGCTAAACTTTTCCTTTATCACTCTTCCATCAGTCTTGCTGCACTGTTACTCTCAGTTCCTTCTATACTTGGTCTGCATTTGCACTAAAATCAAATATTCAGGATTATCCCCATAGCTGTGACAACCAAGGCACAAAAACTACTAACTATTCCTGATACAAAATTATAAGAGATAGATGCTACGTTCTGAAATTAACTCCTTTTTTTTTTTAGAAAATAATCATAGAGTCATAGAATGGTTTAGGTTGGAAGGGACCATGAAGATCATCGAGTTCCAACCCCCCTGCCATAGGCGGGGACACCTCCCACTAGACCAGGTTGCTCAAAGCCCCATCCAGCCTGGCCTTGAACACCTCCAGGGATGGAGCTTCCACAGCTTCTCTGGGCAACCTCTTCCAGTGCCTCACCAGCCTCAAAGTGAAAAATTTCTTCCTAATATCTAATCTAAATATAACTTCTTCCAGTTTGAAGCCATTCCCCCTCATCCTATCACTACATGCCCCTTGTAAAAAGTCTTTCCCCAGCTCTCCTGTAGGCCCCCTTTAGGTACTGGAA
>VUYV01000050.1:981361-1004826 GCA_008711295.1 Anarhynchus alexandrinus | reverse complement strand
CCTCACTTTGAAGCCCTATCAAAATGTCTCTGTTTACTCCTCATTCAGAAAGAGACATCCCCCCCGTGATTATCTTAGTGTACTGGGTGTCATAATTGAGGACAAGTATATTTGCTGCAGGCAAAGGATAGTTTTTCCCCTGCAGAAGACATAGCAGATCTGTTGAAGATTGGAAGAACAGTGTGTAAGCATCACTTCCTCTGTTTAAAGAGGCAAAAACTTGCTGACACCCCAAATATCCCTGATCTGGGAGACCCATGTTTCTTCTTGAAGATATATGCTCAGCTGACAGGTCATCTCCTGAAGCGTCAGTCTTGGGGGCTTTTAAGCTATTGTCTCTGTCAGTTATGGAGGAAAAACTATATAGAGGAAAGTCTGTTTTTTGCACTTTAAGAAACCAAAATTCTCTGTCCCTTGTTAGGAAGTATTTAGATCATTACTATTTTTAAGGAGAGAGAAGGTAACAGCTTGTCAGCCAAATATGAGGCTTAATTCCGAATGCACTCTATTCTACACCTTTTATGGGACTTACACCACTTCAAAACATTAATTACCAAAATACTTTCTTGGCAAGAACACATAAAAACATTTATATCCTTGCTTCTGAAGGGAGATAGGAGCAAAATTCTTTGTAAATATGAAAAAGAAAGCACAAAGAACAATATAGTGTAAGGGGGAAAAAAAACAGTCTCTGGAAATTTCAAGTGCTTTATTCATTATTTTATTACAAGTTTGCACCATATTCTCTCCCCTGGTTCAGTCCTGGGCTTGTATCAGGATTATTTCAAATGCATTCACCAAACACAGGCATAAATATAGACCACAACAGTGACTAAACTCAGGGCTCAGACAAAATTTCATTTGGCTGTTTCCCAAGTTAGTCAGACAAAGATATTTCAAAAGACTTTAGTACATAGAGCCATTGTGGCCATATACAGCAGCAAATAATTACAATACCACATGGATTTCACTTTGATTCTTCCAGCTTTGTCAGTGCATTTGCAGCTAGTACTCAAATGCCCTTTCAAACACACTCAGTAGCCTGTGAAGAAAACAGAGCAAAACTGAAGACAAATATTAAAATTTTCACTTTCTTGATTTTGACACAGAAAAGGTTTTGGAGTTTGGTTCCATGTCAGCAACATTTACAAGATGGCTTGGTTTTATGGTGCCTGAGTGATGATTAGTGAAAAGCATCTGTTGGAATTACAGCTATGATCAGTCTTTAATAACAGGAAGGTTTACAAATATTAGAATAAGGAGGTTGTGAGGCAAAAAAATAGATCTCTTCCCTAGCCAGACTGCTGACCCCAAATTACCCTGAAAGCAATTGCGTTGAACCAGATTGTTCCAGAGGGTTTACATCCTTAGAGTCTCTGACTTTTCTACTTTTCATCTACAATAAATCATAGGGTGGTGTCTTACTAGCTAAAGAGAGAGAAATGCAGTTAATAGTTTCCAAACAGATGAAAAATTTACTGGCATTCACAGGTCACAAAATCCAAGGACAGAAAGTAAAATAATGATTACCATTTTGAGCAGTACTATCATATCACTGATAAACGTTAAGACTCCATACAGACTGATTTGGTTGTATCAACAGAAACACCTTCTTTAGTAAAAGCAGACTATGTATAACCTGTTTTTCCTGAGTTCAAATCCAGTGTTCAAAAGCTCTGCTTCTGGAAGTTCAGAATTCAGGTAGTTTGTACTAGGGAGTGGAATAAACCCACAGGCAAACTGTCTTCTACCAAGATAAACTCAAGCATAGGACTGTCACCAGCAAGAAAGCTCTGTGTGTGCCATCAAGATTCTTGGTGGCTCTTGGCTGTGCACTAATGCACAAGTCTTACCTACAACTTCCTAGTTTTGGCTCAACAACATTGGTATAAAAACAATGTTAAACACATCAGCAAATAAATGGGAGTCCTATTTTTTAAGTCCACTACACAGTTTTTGCATAATTAATTCTACAACTCTAAGAATGGGTGTTTTCACAGATGCTTTTCTTCCTTAACCACACATATGGTATGTGCCTTTGCGTTTCATACTGTTGATTTCACTCTTCCATAATTGAGTACAGTTCTGTCCCTACCACCATGCCAGAAAGGCAACAACAGCAACAAAAACATACAAAAATCACTCTGTAAAAGAATGTGATTGCAAGCTGTTTCCCTTGGAAATAGATGCAACTTTGGGATTTTTCCAGTTTTCTGTAGAAATTTAAAAGTTCACCTACTTGGAATCTTATATAAAATCTATACATGAAAAAGTGCCTTCAATACATGAAGACAGAATAACTGCGATGATAAATACTGTACACAAAGTTGTCCATTATGAGAATATCACATTTCCAAGAGTTTATCATCAGAATGAAATTTTGCTGAAGATTTTCCAATATTTTAAATGTGAGCTCTGGGTGCTTTGCTAATTTTAAACTTATTCCTGGAATGTGTAGCCCTTTGTATATTTTTTTATTGAAAGACAATTTATTCCAGTTCTTCTTTTTCTGAAAGAAATGTATTTTCTTTCCTGTTCGTTTATTGCAAGTTCATTCATGGAACTCTCATATAAAATCCTATTTCCAGTGTAACTTTGGTAATCCCAATGTGTATCCCTAAACTTGTAAGATAAATTACCTCAGGGCACAAGTCTGAGCACAAGTACACAATTGTCCATACTGCATAGCTGTTAGCATTAAGTCCAGCCCATTAACACAGTTTTGGACCATGCCAAAAGGAACAGTAGTCTCCCAACCAAGGCTCAAGTGTGGTTTGTGCAATAATATGAGCTGAGGACCTGTTCCAGTGGGCAGCAGGGATGAGGCCAACTTGCTCTGCGGAGGAAGAGTGCACAGTTGTCTGATGACAGCCTTGTCCTGCCTCTTGTGCTCAGAGGCAGAGAATGGGTCTTTCCCCATTCTATTTACCAGAATAAAGGCAGCCAGCAAATCATGTGGGTTTCTAAATGTAAGCAAACGTAGTCATATCTGCTGCAGAGGGCACCGAGGCCTTACTCATCTTCTGAGAAGTTTATGCAGGCTGAAAAGAAACCTGCAGTCTCTGAAGAGACAAATCTCCCCAGAAAAACCCTAAATGCCACCAGCAAGATGGCAGCTTAGGAGGTCTCAGCCAACACTAAACGTGCCAAAGCCACACACCACTTACGTGCTTATGTACGCTATGTCCTGTGAAACGTGATTTTTGTCCCTGCGTCTAGCTATCACCTTGGTCCAATGCAGCTGGTCCAAACGCTAAATAGCGCTGGATCCCAGAAGTGATACACCACAGGGTGGGGGGTACACAACCCCATGCCTCCATGCTTGCCCATTTCAGACCCCACCAGGGACAGCTTGGCCCATAGAAGCGAACTTTTGCTTTGGAAGGGCTCTAGAGTTTCATCTGATTCCTGTGCTTGTGTGAATACCCCTGCTTGTAAAAAAATGCCAGAAAATGGTCAGGAGCAAGCTAGAGCCTGTGTTTAAAAGATGTTGTTCACACAGCCTGAAAAGCTATGTGTGCTTTCCCTAATATTAGTCCTTAATCTGCTTCCAGGCCCTCTGAACCAGAAAAAAAAAAAAAAAATTACTGTCTTCTACAACTGAAACCATGAGCCTTTACACCAAGCTCCATGCATTACACAATAATTTCCAAAAGGCAGAGCAATGCCTCTAGGCTGTTGGGGAAATGTGAGCGCTCATCTGGGACAGAACTAAAGGCTTTGTTTTACAAAGGAGGGGGCAGAGAGCAGGATGGGAGCGGAGCTCCCACCGAAAGTCAACGGGAGTTGAGACTTGAAGTAATTCTGAACCCTTTGACATTCCCAGTTCATTTCAGTACCCAAAAACACTTAATAAATCACAAGACCAGTGAGGGAAAGGGAAGAAAGGGAAAACCTATCCCACATTAAACTGCAATTTCTACTAATTTCTGTGTAGGAAAATTTACTAGTACTCATTCCTCCTTTGAAAAAAATATCATTCTATTAAAACAAAAAGAAATCACACCTTTTTGGCATTTACAGCTTAAAAAAATGGTATTTCAGTCTCCACACTGTAGTTACAAACAGTGTGTCTGCTCCTGAAAACAAAGCAGGGAATCATATTCTCACCGAATGCATTAGGATTAAAAGTATTCACGCTAGAACAAAGGCAACATGGGAGAGAACAGCTAATTCATCTGAGGATTATATTTAACATTCATTTCCCAGTAGGGAGATAAAAATAAAAGCTAAATCACTCTTTCATGCTGGCTTGGCCCATTTTATATCATTTTCAAATGCCAAATCCTGAGAAGTTACAACCAGTCCTTACACTAGGTTTTGTGGCTGACACATGGAGTCTACTCAAGAAAAAGAACATTTGCAACCTCACAGGACTGATAAACCAACCTCTGCTCCAGAAAACTTTACCTAGACTTACAAATGAAATCCTTGTATTGCCAATCTCCCAGGAAATAATACAATCCCCCTAAAACTAGTTGCTCCCTGAAGAGCTGTTCCAGGCAACCAAAAAGACATTTAGTAGTGGGGTAAGTTTTGATTTTTCTTCTGCTTGTTGGACCGTTCACAGGACAGAGTCATGATATGACAGGATATTCGAGGACAATCTCGATGATAAAGTAGATAAAAAAAGTGTCTTCCTTCGTTCCTCTAAACTTACCAGGCAGACTTCTACTGACTTTTCCTTTTCTCTCCTATAGAGAGCTGTTACAACGTTACACTCAGATTCTGATCTTCTGATACAAAGCTCTTTCTCTGGCCTTTTACCCAGCCATGATCAAACTTCTTTTCCTCCTCCCTCACCCTTTTTTTTTTCAGAGGCTTTCCTGTCTGACTCTAACAGCTGTTTGTCCTTTACAGGCTCTGTCTTCCCACAGCTCACAGCTGCACTAACAGACTTTTCCAGCTATCTGCCCAGTCTCTGAGTCTTTCTTTTGGCTCTTCAGCAAACCCAGAATCTCCACCTGCATCTCCGGGTTATCCCCAACACTCAGAGTGGGATCTTGCTTTAATTTTACTGGCACCATTTTTTAATAGCAACACTTATTCTTTTTTTTTTTTTCCCTTAAGTTCACTGGAACAAAGGAAAAAGCTAAGACAAACATAAGAGGAAACAAGGATGTTTTACTATCAAGCACATGATGAATAGAAGTCATAGAATCACAGAAATTAAAACTGGAAGAGACCCACCAGCTATTTGGTCATCTTGTCTGTCCCTAGCAGTGCAGGACTGTTCCCCACGGTACTTTTAAGGGCAATAAAGAATGCAGAATTAATAATTATTTGACCTTTTACTGTGGTTCACAATGATGTTACTGTATTGCTTTCCAGCCTATTTTTTCCTGTGTTCAGCTGTGTGTATACATACACCAAACTATCTCCATCACTTCCCTTTTCACTGCCACCCAGAAATGTTGCTTCCCTCAGTAAAAACATTGATCTGTAACACCTGAGCCCAGATCTTCTAGAGCGTGAAATTCTTTTCACTGATCTGGACTTGATCTGTCTACTAAAAGAGAAACACAGGCTTCAAATTCTATAATCTGAGCCATTTATAAAGAACAGGAGCAATGGTGCTAAATTAAAGGAGACTTCCTTGCCCTTCTGTTGCCGAGCTCTTCCTCCTCTTAGAACCATGGAGTCAGAGAACAACTGTTGTTGGAAGGGACCTCTGGGTATCAACCGATCCAAACTTCCACCCAAGGTAGGAGCAGGTCTAAACAGCATCAGGTTGTTCAGGCCTTTGTCCAGTTGAACTTCAAGGATGGAGAAGAAATGAGCTGCTTTGGCAACCTGTTCCATCATCCCACCACCCTCACTGAGGAGAATTTTTTCTTTCTCTTTAATTGCAATTTCCTGTCTAGAAGCAGCAAGACCAAGGCTGCTCCCCGAGGAAAAGCAAACCAGCAGAGTGGACAGAACAGTACCGATCAATTGGCAGTTTCAGACGAGGCAAGATAGTGAGTCTCTTCCAGGCTCAAGCTGTGACAGCAGAAGACTGTACTATACCTACAACATAGCTCAGGCAAAGCCTGAAGGCCCAGACCTGACCTTAAATGAAGTCCCTAGGCAGGTTGTGTGGGTGGAGGCCTTGGTAAAGCTGGTCAGGGTCATTAAGGCGTATTAGTGCATTCACAATGCTGTCATTTCCTTTGCTGCTATTTATGTCCACTGGCTCTCTTCCTTTAGCTGTGAACCTCTGAGCAGAGTCTACCGTCATCTTCTGTATAAGCAATCACTCATTAGGTAGTCAAGGGCACTGATTAGTCTTCTTTTCTTAGGCAAACCACAGCTTCCTCAGCATTTCATACAGCGTGTGCCCCAGACCTCAGCCATTCTGGTGGCCCTCTGCTGGACTTTCTTCTGTATGTCAAGATCTTTCTTGTCTTTGTCCAGTCCCAAACTGGTACAGTACTCCAGATGTGGTCTCACAAGTGACAAATAGAGGAGAAGAATCCCTCAACCTGCTGGCTATCCTTTTGATAATACAGTCCAGTATGCACCTGCTCTTTATTGTTGCAAGGGCACATTTTGACTCATGTTCAACTTGTCCACGTAGACCCCCCGGACATTTTCTGCAAAGCTGCTTTCTATCCAGTCAGCACCCAGCCCTTTTTGCATGTGTTTATCGTATTTCAGGTGCAGGACCCTGTGCTTCCCTTTGCTGAACGTCACAAGGCTTCCATTAGCACATTTATTGAGCCTCTCAAGATCCTTCTTAATGGCTTTGCTGTGTATTGGTTACAACACATTGATGTTGTCAGTAAAAGCTGATGAGGATGCATTTCATTCCATCACCCAGACGTTAATGAAGACATTGAATGGTAGTGACCCCGGTATTGAACCCTGAAGGATGGCAGTCATAACCACTGCTCAGCTGAATTTCAAACTGCTGACCACTGCACTTTGGGCCTGGCGATCCCCTTGCCCCATAGTCCAACTATCATGTCCATATCTCTCAAATCTGGCCACACAGATGCTATGAGAGACCATGTTGAAGGCTTCAGTACAGTCAAGGAGAAAAATATCCTCAACTCTTCTTTCATTCTCCAAGCCAGTCATCTCCTTACAGAAGGCAATCTTGTTGGTTGGCCATGATTTGCTCCTAGAAAATTCATCCTGGTAGTTCCCAAACACCTCCTGTCCTTCATGGGGCTGGAATTGGCATCCAGGAGGATACAGCCCATAACCTCCCCAGGGACTGAGACTGAGCTGACAAGACCCTTCTTGCCCTTCTAAAAGGTGGGCAAGAGGTTGCCTTTTTCCAGTTGTTAGGAAACTCCCACAATTCCATGACCTTTCAAAGATGATAGGTGAACTTCATTATTACAATAGCCTACTCCCTCAGGCACCCCCAGATGGACACCACCTGAGCCCAGATACTTGCGTATATGCAGTTTGCTTAAGTGGTCCCTCAGTCTTCCTATACCATGGGTGGTAATTCAGTCACTCAGAAGGGACCTGGAGGACCCTAGCGGGACTTTCACCCAGACAGCTTCTTTCAATTCAGTTTCCAGTTTCTTTTCTCACAAGACATATTCTTCCACATAGTCTAGGTAACCATACAGGTAATAACCCTTTCCGGGGACGCATAGTCCTTGTGCCTGTGCAGGACTGGGACTGTAGTTGAATGGTATTTACTACACTGTTATTTTCCCATTCATAAATTGTATAATGTTCAATGCAACGAACATAAACACAGAAATCACAGAAATAAAACCAGTCATGATTTTTCTGGGTGTAGTGTAACTAAATGCATTTTTGACACAGAAAGAGAAAAAATGACACTGCAGAAAATCGCTATGGTACATTATGATCATATTCATTTACTTCCTCTCTGGAACATATAAGAGCAACCTCAACCTCATTGTCACACTCAATGCCTTTATTTGTCTCCAAGGAATCTCAGAGAACTACTTGGATACAAAAAAAAACACAGTGCAAGAAATCAGAATTAAAACCAAAGAGAGAGATGAGAAATTGACTTAAACATAAATTTAAAAGTAATAGATGTACAATTTTAAGGGCGTATATTGGAAGGGAGAAGGGCCTACACAAGATTCAGGGAAGTTTCAATGTATAGTGAAAGTATAAAACCTGAAAAGTAGCTTTATAAACTTTGAGGCTTTCCCCCAAAAACTAAGATTCTACACTGGGATCAGTGCAAGAGCTGTCACCCCAGTAAGCTACATGAACGTCATAGAACTTAAGAAGCTTGATACTGTATGCTGGATCTGGTACTGGTAAATGTTGCCTTTATGACATTATTTTTTAAAAACAATTTCTGCCAGCAAAAATAGATGTATTTGCTAACAGAAAAAAAAAAAAGAAAAAAAAAACAAACAAAAAAACCCCCCAAAACACTAACCTTTTTTACAAATCTAAAGGACTTAATAGGCAAATATATCTTGAGACCTTCAGGTGCTTGGCTTTTTTACTCAGGACTTGCTGAGACATAATCTTTAGTCCCAGTTTTGTCTGTGTACAAACTGAATAGAAATTCAACCTGGACCTCAAAATCAGGCCCTGCTGTTTTACTTTTTGCCGATCCATTGGAACATGACGTTTTTCCACTGGTTTTGCCAGAGCAGTGGGAATTCTGTTTCATACTTAAGAACTGGAAAACTCTTTCTATCCCTGTTAGGTACAGTGGGCCTCAAAATTTTAACTAGTAAATCAAAAATTCTTATTTTAATAGGCGAGGAGTTCAAAACTTTTTATTGATTTGTCCAGGATAATTTTATTGTAGCTACTTGCAATGTTCCTATGAAAGGTGCTCAATATGTATTTTTGCCTTGCCAAGACTTTTTTTTTCACATAGTTCATTAAAAAGAGCCATCTAGCAGAGATTTTTTATGATCTACATTTATCTGGTAAAAAAAAAGGCTGAGTAAATGGTTCATTAATAATGTTGAATCAAAACACCCTCTTTAAAAAAAAAGAGTGCTACTGATGCCAGACCTAAATTCATTAGTGCTTCCAAACCATAGCCTTAAAGTTTTTAAGTATGTAATTTGCTTGGTAATTTTTTCCTCGTGTTTGCTACCTTCCATGTCAAAAAATGTTGCCCCATAGACATTCTTTCTGTCCTGCTTCTAGTTGCTAAAATGCAGCCTGTAGTATAGCTTCTTTTCATAGCTACTGAGAGTTAAGTAGATCCACTTTATATAGTTTTGTAAAAATAGCAAGACTTCCCAGACAGGGTCTTCAGATGGTTCTAATCAGCATCACTCCAAAGAGTTCAAGAAACTGTACTAATACAGACCAGCTGAGGATCTGGCCCCCTTTATGCTAGAAGAGAATGAAACCAATTTTTCTTGGTCTTTCTTTGGCCCTCTAATATGTGAAAAAAAAGGATGATATTCACTCTGTGTGAAATTTATCCCCCCTCAAAAGCAGTTTATGCCAGCCTGTGCACCAATGTAGTATGTCTTAAGGAATTTATATTCTTGTAGGCAAAACATTCTTTATTCTATATCCTAGTGAATCCCTTCACAAGTGTAGAAAGCTGATCCCAAAAGGAAAAGCCAAAATTCCTGTGAGTTTTGATGGGGAGTTAACGAAACTTTGGTAGTGCCACTGACCTTTCCAAATTCATTCTTAAGCCCCATACTAGTAAATACAGTAGACTAGAAGAAGGTTCCTCCCGCCAACTGAATGTAAAGCCACAGCAGGATATGTCAGAAGGTTGTGTTTTGGGCAGGCAGCTGCAAACTTTGTCCTTGCTTGGAGCAGGTCATCAGCCATGTGATAGTAGTAGTGTGCCCGTGAACCGAAGCCTCACTGAGAGGTACCGTGTATGCAGATTACATTAATGGGAGTCACCTTTTCTGGATCAGAGCTAGTTCACGTCCCACCAATTCGGAGTGTAGGTAGAATAAAATTACATTTGCCCACAACATACAATGACACATCTACAGTTATCCATGATCCTACTGTGTTTTTATGGAAGAGAGACATAAGGTCCCAGCCCAATAAAACATTCAAGCCCTAGACTAATTTTCAGAATATGAGCAGTCAGTGAGACTATCTGCCTGCTTTCAATGAAGTGCATAATTAAGCACTTTGCTGGACTGGGGTCTCAAATCATCATGCACTGGCCATATTCCAGACTAAGTCACAGCCACTGCATTCTGCCTATGTAAAATTCTATTGCCATTCCTTATTTCCCTTCCTCTGAATCAATAACGGGTTAAGTGATTGGGGCAGAGTCGTTCTTCTGCGCAGCTGACTCCATCCTGGTAATTGTAAAAGATCTCTATGCATCTCAGCTGGAAATCTTTGCGTGCATATGTTGCTATATTCTACTGGTAACGTAACGTAGTAAGCATATGTGTGAGGGAAGGGAAAGGACAAGTGGGTCTCCCAGATGGTAGAACGATTTTGTTTCTTTTTAAGGAACTCAAAGAAGAGCTGCCAAGTTCCAGCCACAGAGCTGAAGTAGCTTTGTTCATTGCTGGAAAAAAAAGAAATTATATTGGACAGCTGAAAGTACAGTGGTTGCTTTCTCTGTCCTTTCCTGCCCATCCGTCCTTGTCCACAACTGCCTTCTGACTTCAAACAATAGTAATCTCGCTATTGACATAGCTCTTCTCTCTGGTTCCTCAATACCAAAAGAGAGAACCTCTAATAATCGTTACAATCCTGATAAGATCATTTGTGTTCCTTCTCTAGCAGATTATTTCACATAGTACTGATGACCAGTGTGAATGAGTGGTGCTTATTAGTGAGTAATGCCTTTACTCACTACTCACTTTACACTACAAGGATGCTGTACACGGGCAAGGTCATTGTATATTGAATGTGGACCACTGACTTGTGGTTCTTTGTTCATCTCTACCCTGTCATTGGGGTGTCTTTTCTCCATTATTTTTCCTTCTTCCAATTCCCTATCCCTTCCGCTCCATGATTATGTAGGCTGTGTGCATGTCAGGACTTCCAATGAAAATGAACAGGGTGTTAGTAAGATTCCCTGTCTGCAGCAGTGCTTGCAGCCCACCTCCACCTGGTTTCTTCTGATTTACCAGTGGGAATTTCTGTGTGAGTTGGTCAAGCAGGTTTTGGTGCTTAGGAAACTTCAGAGACTTCAGAGGAAGGAATTAGGGAAAAAAGGATGAAGAACAGAGAAGGTGAGCAGGAGATGATTTTTAAAAGGAGACAAGAAAAGCATGAGGAGATGAGGAGAGGCAGTAGCAAGGAATAAGGAGGGGAGCAGACTGAAAAGAAACTGCAAAGAACTATCTACCAGACTCAGTGAGCTTTAGAATGATTCCACCATGCTGACCATCAGCACAGAAAAGTAACACAGTGAGGGGAGAGAGCGGTCTTCAGGATTGATGCAGTATGTTTGAAAAGCTTGACACTACATCTTTGAAGAGCCCTTTTTAGGGAGAATCTTCATTTCAAACAAGAACTTCGACATCTCTGCTGACAGCAAGAGAAAGATGCTCACCTCCTTTGTCTGGTATCAAAATCTAGTAATGATCTACAAGTGGAAAAGGTAAGGAAGGCTGGCATAACTCTGTTATTGCTGCAACAGGGACAAATTTGGCTAACACAGAACAGAGCTGGCTGTGAGTCTCACAAATCAGCCTTCCTGGTGGTATCTGAGTACTAGTCCCAGCTGAAATAAGGGCTAAAGAGGCATATGAACAGGAAAAGAAACAAACCAAAAGTTTAACTAAACAACTTAGTACATCAGGAAAAAAAAAGTGAAAGAGAGAGAAAGATCTTGGTTTGAGTTCAGGGTAAAAGTTCATGTGGTTCTTACTGTAACTGAGCCATTTCACACAAACCATCTGCAACTGTTCTAATGGTCCCCTTATATTTTGTCATTAAAATATCTTCAAGTGAGTCAAAATCCAACTTTTTTTCTTCAGGTAAATTGCACTCTTTTGGACAAAAATCTCTTAAATCTTTTCCCACCCATTCATTCCCATTTTCATAACCAAGGGAACAAAGCCCGTGAATGTTCAAGAGCAAGATTGACAAAGTAACTTAAGCACTCCTTAAGCACTATAATACACATCCCCGCTGGTGGGGAGGATCATCAACCACAAGCTAAAAGTCTAAGCTTCTTCCATAATGAGTTAGGTAGTTCCAGATAGTAGTAAACAGGCAGTGCATGAGGGAAAATATCTCCTGCAGCCAGCAAGAAATGCCATCATGGTATTTAAATCAGGGAGAGAAAGGAAGTAAGCCTATGTCTTTCAGAGCCTAGAAAAGTGTGCTAGCCGCTGAGCATTGTATTAAAAAACAAAACAAAACAAAACAAACAAACAAAAAAAGGAGGCGGCGATACTCACTGAGTCACCACTGCCTATTTGATGAAGGACCCGGTGGCATTCGATGTGTTGACGCTGCACCCAGCATTTTGATTTTCTCAGGCTACGCAAGCAGAGGAACATCTAATCTGTGGATCCTTAAAGTGCTTGACTGTGAGACAGGCACCCCGCTACTGATGACACTCAAAGCTAAGGCCTTGCTGAGTGCAGTTCATAAAAGGAACATGAATGTATAAGGAATGTATTAAAAAACAACAGTGGTGCCTACAGACTTCAGCTGCCTACAGGCTGGAAACTGCTCAAGAGGAATTTGAGGATAAGGACTTTGCACTTGGGCATCTACTGTGGGGGTTAGATGAATTAAACTCTAGATCTTTGGGGGATAGAGCTCCAAGAGCTCTATCCAGAGGCATTCGGTCAAGTAGAAGAGTGTAAATACTCTTTCACATCAACAATATCCATTTCTTTCGCAACTTTTTTGCTGTCTGCTTTCTCTACAGTCTTTCTCAGCAGATGCAACTACGCACAAAGTCATACCCCGAGGTAGAAACGCTGTCATCTTCCACACAGAGCTTCTGCTTGTTGGCACTGACTGCACCAGAAGCTGTGCATGGAAACAGTGCGTTTTCCAAAGCTGGAAACAGCTATTGCATGCAGACTATTACCCCACAGTACCATTTCTATGCAAGTATCCTTGGAAGATAATTTATTTCTTTCTTTGTTGATTCATTTGGTTTGACTGCCTGGAATCAACTGGAAAGTCCCATGTCTAATCCTATTTACCCTGATAATTATAACTCAGCCAGACAGCTTGCTATAATGCAAACAATTTGCCCAGCATTAGAAACAATCCAGTCCCCTAGGACTGGAGGCCCTCAGCTCCTACCAATGTAGGGTGTGAAGAATCAAGTCAAACCTCCCCTTTCTTGGAGATACTCTTTTTTTCTTTTTTTTTTTTTTGCCATTTCATCTGCAAAGGTTGTGCACAGGTTCAATCAGAAACATTAAAGGAAATTTTTATAACGGCATATTGAATACAAGACAGTGACTCAAATGCAAAAGATTGGTTAATAGGATAGCAAATGAAGCAAAGAATACTCAGTTATGGAAAAGAGCCAGAAAAGAGATCCAGACTATGGAAGTATATGCAGGCTCAGTGTGTAGTGTTACCATGAGTAACCATGATAGGCAGGATGGACCAAATCTATGGGTAAGGAGCTCTAAAAACCAGGGGGTCTGATTCTCCTTTTTTTAAATCACAGTTAATATTGATAAATCCAGTCGGCTACACAGGTCTAAAACTGATTTAGATCTGAATTTGATGGTGGAAAGGAAGCCAGTGAAGGTGACACAGGGAAGAGGTGATATAATTCCTAAAGAGCAGTCTAGCTACACCGTTCTGGACGTCCTGTTCTTTAGAGAACAGGCATTTAAATGGGGAGAGGAAAAAAGAAACTGAAATAGTCAAGAGCACAAGTGATTAAAGCTTCAATACAAATTTCAGCTGAGGAATCTAGCACTTAGTCACAAGTTAGAGGCTTACAACAAGCAAAGTGCGGCAACTGTCATTTCCTGCACTAAATGTGACTTTCAGTTTCATGATACTTTTCTCTGGACAACTTTGTACAACAGATGAGCAGTTGCCTTCTGCTGGTGGCCACGGCTGCAGTTCTATCACAGCTCATGCCTTCAGCAGGAGATTCATTCCTTTGTCTCCTCTTTGTCCACTTCCCCTTCATGCTCCAAGGAACTTCTCACATCTCAAGCCCATCTGTACAGCCTCTGTGGGAACTCCTGTGGCAGAGCTAACTTGCAGGCTCACCCTGTAATGTGCTGCCTGGAAAAAGGAAAGACCATAGCACTCAGATGTGTTTGGACTATACTACAAACCTGAGGTCCCGCCACAAGACATGCTCAATCAACCTCCAACCTAATGCTTCACCTCATTCTGTTTAGTCAGAGAAAGCTTACAAAATACTCAGTCTCCCCTTCTTCAGCATGTTTCCTATAGTTGCATCTCAAATGGTCTTTCAACTGAGTGTATATAAGTAACCTTCTCTGAACGTGGAATAATGTTGATCTTCTTTATGTACCCCAACCTCACACAGCCTTAACTCCTGTCACGCTGGTAGCTTGCTTTTTGTACTATTCCATACCCTGCCTCAAGTTATGCTTCTTGAAAGGCTGCACTGTATGCATGACACCCCCAGCATGACATTGCAGAAGTTCCTGTACAAGAAATCATATGATATTGCAGGCAGCTTTTTACCATGAATAGCCAGATGAGTGAATTACACCTTTTCTCTTATCCTGCTGTCATTGGTACCATCAGTTTTCCTGACCCATTAACCCATTCCTGTAACTGTCTGCCACCACTTGTTACTTTCTGAGGGCAAGGACCAAGGAAGTTCCAGAACTATGCTATAATGAATATGTGAGCCTTCAATGGCCTCCATTATCATCTGTCACCAGCAGCAATGTGCTGTTGTGATATATTTGGGGCGGAAACTTTGTTGATGCTGGCAGTCATCTTTCAATGAGGAAAGATGTGAAGTTCCTACTGAAGTTCAGAACACTAAACTGTGGGAGCCACCACCTAAACGCAGCCTACTTGCAAGACCCATGACACAATAAGCTAATGAATCATAGGATGTTTCAGTGGGTGTTATTTAATGAAGTACATGAAATACAGAAACAGATTGAAGCAATTGTGAGAGAGACCAACAAAAAGGTCAAGCAAACAGCAAGAGAATTACTGAAAATTCGGTGCTGGGAAAAAAAAAAAAAGAGAGTAAGGACTTCTTGGGCAGGGTGCTTTCAGGAAAGGGTATTTGAAATTGCACTTCAAGAATCCGCCTTCTATTGTTTAACTTAAATTATATTCCAGGATCAAGGTGGTCATGCAGTACGGTGTCCAGCTCTGGGGCCCCCAACATAAGAAGGACATGGACCTGTTGGAGCGGGTCCAGAGGAGGTCCACAAAGATGATCAGAGGGATGGAGCTCCTCTGCTATGAAGACAGGCTGTGACAGTTGGGGTTGTTCAGCCTGGAGAAGAGAAGGCTCTGGGGAGACCTTATAGGTCCTTAAAGGGGACCCACAAAAAAGATGGAGAGGGACTCTTTATCAGGGAGTGTAGCAATAGGACGAGGGGTAACAGTTTTAAACTGAAAGAGATTAGGTATTAGGAAGAAATTTTTTACTGTGAGTGTGATGAGACACTGGAACAGGTTGACCCGAGAAACTGCAGATGCCCCATCCCTGGAAGTGTTCAAGGCCAGTCTGGATGGGGCTTTGAGCAACCTGGTCTAGTGGGAGGTGTCCCTGCCCATGGCAGGGGTTTTGGAACTAGATGATCTTTAAGGTCCCTTCCAACCCAAACCATTCTATGATTCTATGTACTTATGCCCCTGAAGACCTAGAATAACAGTGAAACATGATGAAGCCTAAGCCTCCTCAGCCCTATTAACTGTTCCATGGATAAATGTATCACAATAGTCACCTTTGCTGTTGCAAGCTGGAATTAAATATTCGTTTTGTCAGAAGCCCTTCAAAATATCCCAATATTTAAAAAGGGGCAGGTTGGACAGTTTTCTGAATGACCTGTTTTTTTTTCAGTGAAAATCTTATAGCAGGAAAGAAAATCTATGGCAAATCTGACTTTTCCCAAGATATTTTGGCTTTTGTCACTCTGTTAAAACAAAAAAAAAAATATTATCTGTGCTTTTCAGCTACCAGAAATAAAGTTTTGGAAGGCAAAACTCTTTTATTGTGGAATTGAAAATGGTGAGACAAACCACACATATTTCTAACCATAACCATTCCATTTGAAAGACAGAAAAGAAAAAATGGAGGTTGGTGTACCTATTCCTCTAAATAAAAATACAGTAAGGAATAGGCTGGCTCTTTCCCACAAGCGTGCTTTTCCATTCCCTGTACCTATCTCTCCATTTGACAGAAAATGTATTTGAATGATAAACACTAGAAACAAGCCAAGTTCTTTTCTCTCCTAAGACACAGTAAATCAGGAATTAATTCATTCAATTTATTATATATTCCAGACTTGAACCAGTGAAAATCTGAGCAGAATTTGGCTGCACGTCTCAGGTGTGGCTTTATTTATGACTACACTGGTAACATTGTAAAGATGAAAAAAGCCAGATGAAGACTTTCTAGACATGAATTGTGTTGCCCTGGCAGCCAGGGACAAAATGATCTATTTTCCCTCCTAACTGGCAATGATAGCACTTTGTGGGAATGACAAAATGTGTTCTTGAGTGGAGCAGAAGGATAGGCTGGGAAAGATTAGTAGAGTGCCAGCCAGAGCAAGGCAGAGGGTAATGGTGACATAGAGGAGCTGGGAGACATCTGCAAGGAACTAGAGGTTGAGGATCGCACTCTCTCTGCTCCGTTTGCTTCTCCAGCCCCCCTGCTTCCAGCCAGTCTGACTTCCCTTGGGTGGGCAAAGAGGCAAGAGGACCTGCTGCCATAAGAATCTACCACCATGAGGAGCAGGAGGATGAGTAAGGCTCTGGACCAAATATCTGAGTGCAGTCAGTTTTATTCTGCTAGCATGATGCAGTACTCCTGTCTACTCAGCCTCTTGCAGCATGCCCAGACTTTACTGCTGTCCCCACCAACATGGAGAACGTAAGTCTGCTCAGGAGACAGGAGAAGAAATGAAGAGAGGAGGACAGGAGGAGAAAAGTGAGGTATTTTCACAAAATCACAAAATCTGAGTGGCTGACGTTGGAAGGGACTTCTGGAGATCATCTGGTCCAATCCTCTGCTTAAGCAGGGCCACGTAGAGCCAGTTGCCCAGCACTATGTCCAGATGGCTTTTGAATATCTCCAAGGAGGGAGGGAGACTACACAACCTCCCTGGGCATCTTGTATCAGTGCTTGGTCGCCCTCACAGTTAAAACGTGTTTCCTGACGTTTGGAGGGAGCCTCCTGTGTTGCAGTGTGTGCCCATTGCCTCTTGTCCTGACACTGGGCACCAGTGAAAAGAGCCTGGCTCTGTCCTCTTTGACTCTCCCTTCAGGTATTTATATACATCGATGAGACCCCCCTGAGTCTTCTCTTCTCCAGTCCCAGCTGTCTCAGCCTTTCATCATAGGACAGTTGCTCCAGTCCCTTAATCACCTCTGTGGTGCTTCATTGGACTCTCTTCTGTATGTTCCTCTCTCTGTTGAACTGAGGCACCCAGAATTGGGCTCACACTCCAGGTGTGGCCTCACCAGTGCTGAGGAGATGGGAAAGATCACATCCCTCAATTTCTGGCAACACTGCTCCTAATGCAGCCCAGGATACCATTAGCCTTCTTTGCCACGAGGGCTCATTGCTGGCTCATGTTCAACTTGGCGTCCACCAGGAACCCCAGGTCCTTTTCTGCCAAGCTGCTTTCCAGCTGGGTGCCCCCCCATCATGTACTGGTACGTGGGGGTTGTTCCTCCCCAGCTGCAAGACTTTGCACTTTCCCCTGTTGAACTTCATGAGGTTCCTTTCACCCCATTTCTCCAGCCTGTTGAGGTCAGCATGATGGCAGCATGACCCTCTGGCACATCAGCCACTCCTCCCAGATTTGTATCATCTGCTAACTTGCTGAAATGCACTCTTCTCCATCATCTAGATTATTAATGAAGATGTTAAATTGGCTTGGACCCAGAATTGACCCCTTGGATATATCGCTATTTACTGGCCACCGGTGGGGTACACTGCTAGTTACTTACTTTTATTTGCAGATCCTCCCAATCCCAGCAACATGGAAGAAAATAAAGTAATATGAAGAGAGTATGTACATGCACCTACTCCATGTTCTCAGCACCAGCAGGGGGAAGGGAGTTGTGGGGCAGGGGGAGGCCGGTGAGAGCCACACAAACAGAAGAGCCAAAGCTGCTAGAGCTGGTCTCAGAGCTCTAGATTCAGCATGATGTACTATTAGGCAATTATTCCTATTGGCTCTGCTAATGTTTTGTCCAAGTTTCACATTATGCAGTGACGTCAGTACAGTGTATCTAGCACACTAAACCACGATTGCACTCTGCAACATGCAACTTCATTACATAATCTCTGAGTAATAACTATGTTCTCTGCAGCTGTTCTCATGCTATTAAAAAATATAACCCCTTGACTGCTGCTGAATGTACTCATATTCCCATGTCAAGCCAAGATGACACATACTAAACACCACAATGACGCATGGAAAGGTCTGGTACAGTGCTTCCTGTCTTTATGGCCGTAACAGAGGATTACCAAAAGGACAGGGAAAATTATGTCCATTCCGCTCCAAAACACTGACCTCCAGTGGCCAAACCAGATGTCATAAAATACAGCCTCTGCTTTAGGACAAATGTGTAACCCATACGGGTGTTTCCTCTTTCCAATTGTGTGATGCAAATATTCCCATAAAAGAGTTGAGCCCAGGGCATATTTCCTCACTGACTTCTTACCTTACACCCTGGGCCTGCCTCAAAGCATGGTCCCAGCCGGAGCACATCGTACAAGATGGCGTGGGGGTTTCTTTTGTTTACAGAGTGAACGCTCGTAACCACCAGCTGGACAAAATTGTTCACAAATCTTGCAGCACAGGCTGCAGCTAAAAAGAGTAGATTTTCAAAGGCACTAATGGTCTAAATTCCCACTAACATTTTTTTTCTGTCCCGAAGGCACTCGCACATGTGTTTGAACTGCTTTGCCTTGATGGCTGCCAGACAAATATAACTGGGACAGACCTGATTTTCTGTGATTTGTTCTACTGTCCCAGCAAAAGACTAAGAGTCCCTTGGAACAGCAAGATCCCAGAAGCGACTATGATGTTTTAAGCTGGGCACATGACAACATTTAACAAGCAGTTGTTACCACTAGAACAAGGAGATAGGGCTTGAACAAAACCCCAGACTTGCTCATGTGTCTTTAAGCAACCCCAGCTTTGGTTCACCATACGCTTACATGATAATTCCACATCAACACTATGATGTGGTAGCTCAGCTCAGCCAGCACAGGGAAAATCTAATGGACTACTCCCATCACCTAATAAGCCAACAAAAGACCTCACACTTGAGCCTTTCAAAAGATGATTAAAGTCCCTTTGCACTCCTGCAAGCCCAGTGTTTCCAAGGGCTCAAGCTGGGACAACCAGCAGTGACCTAGTGTGTGTTTCTTACAGGCATGTGGCAAACCCAGGGTTAGAGTTCGAGTCTAGAAAGCAACTGTGCGATTTAAGAGTCTAAACTCCTACTTTAGGCATCCACATTTAACTGAAAAGCAGTGAACTTTAAGCTTTCGTATGATGGGAACTTTCAAAAATGCAGTCTAGACACAGTGAAGATTATAAAAATGTTAGTCCTTTGTAAATTTTAATGACAAGTAGTGAACTGGAGGAGAAGTGGTGAAAACTCCAGGAGGCCGTGTTACTGCTTAACTCATTTTAGATACTTTGCATTTAAATGTCATAGGTAGATGGGAAGTTACAGTTCTCAGTCAACCAAAAAAAAATATGGGTTTACTTCACCCTAAATTTAAAGAACTCAAAAGTGTTTGAGTTTGTTCATGAGAGATGATGGCAGAAATACACCTGGAGACTCTCCAAGTGGCATTTTCTTCTTCCAGGTGTCAAACTGCTCTGGATGGCAGCTCTCTATTTTGGAAATCATTTTCTATGCTGACCTCTTCACTCCCACTTCAGTGTGAAGATGCTTAGAAATTGTACATTTTTATTACTTGTAGTTGCATGAGGGTGTTTACAGGCCTGATGATAACATCTAGGCATCTAAGGTGGTAATTTATTCTGAGATGTGTGTACACAGTGCAGTTGCATACAGTGCAGAAGCACCTGAGCTCACAAGCCCTCTGTAAAGACAGTGACCCGTGTCAGAAGCAGTGCAGTGGCAACCGGTACTCAGCACCTCCGGAGGTACCAACCTCGTTTCCAGCTCAGAGCAGGCTCAGCGACCACGCTGTCCTGAGATGTACTCCACAACAAAGTCTAGGTGTGCCCAAAGACCCATTCCCCTGCAGGGCTATGCTGACACCACACCAGGAGAAGATGGAATATGCAGCAAGAGGGGAAAAAGTGTAGCTGAAACACTCTCATCCACGCATGCAAACCCCAGGCATGAGAGGGCAAGTATATCCTCAGTGAAAGTGTGCGTGTATGTGTGTGTACAAGTATGTAAATGTACGCAGTGATCCCACCTTGACCGTTGCTGCTTCTCCACCTAAATTCTACACATGATGGTGGCAGGGATGCTGTATTCGTAGTTGCGAAGAGCGGGTATGGCCGCAGTATGGCTGCAGTACTGAAGCCGGCTGCCTTGATAATCTTATTCTGGCACAAGGAATAACTGATTACTTCAGACTATGCATGCCAGCCCTGAGCAGCTTTTGAAATGGAACATGTGCAAAGGCACATGTATCCTAAGCATCCTTGCTCTCTCCTTCTGTATAGATACATAGATGAGATAGTCACTAAATTTAGTAGTTGCTATAGTAGAAAGTGTATTATTTTTTTAAAATCAGGAAGTAACACATTCTCTCCATTCTTCAGTATTTACTTTTATGGGTTCTAATGTACATTCAAAAACCAGGTTTCAGCACTGTCAATGATTACAGGGTTTTTTCCCTTTTTCCTAGAATTGTCTTTCATGTAATGCTTTCCAGACTAGCTCAGCTTTTCATAAACAGTGTAGTGAAACTGTAATCGAATTGCTGCAGGTTTGTTGAGAGTAAAGCCATATTAACTCTGGCTGGCTGTTGGCTTGGCAAAATTTGCCAGCTGTATGATGCAAGGTCATTCTTTTTCTTTTTTTTTCTTTTTTTTCTCTTTTTTTCTGTTTTTCTTTTTTTTTCCCAAGCACCATCCAAATCTATTTCTCTTTTCCAGAGTATTATATCATTTGCCAATTTTTTTTTCCAGTGCACTTAGTGTAATATATCCCTGAAGCGGAGAAACAGCTATATTTTGACATTTGGCAAAAACAAAGCACAGAGAATAATGACTCAAAAACAAAGTAAGACAATCAAACTTGTCTTCTGAAAGGTGCACAAAGAATGAATACTCATGACTGTAGGCCAAGGTTTTCAAATCTGGAGGCCTAAAATTAAGCACTGAATGAAAGGTGGTCCTGGTCTGCATCACCATTTCAGACATTCTGAGAGTAAGACCACATTCATGAGGAAGATCTAACAAGAGGCATTCATTTTTACTATTTATTCTTTTTATATATATCTAATTCAGTCAAAAGTAAGCAGCCTCACTAGAGGAGAGAAGGGATTGTTAGCGGAAGTGTTATCCTTCAAGTGTCATATATAATCTCACAAGAAAATAAACTTCTTGGCATTCTTACAGTTTCTTTATGGATTCCAAGTGCCATCATACACAACAGTAAGGGAAGGTAGGAAGAATCTCAAATAGGTTGTGGAAAGAAAAGCAGAGGTACAACACAAAGGCACAGACTTCCAACTTAATTAAAGGCTAGGAAGCTTTTTGCTGGTATGAGTACTTGAATTAATGTGTTCATAAATAGAGCTGGCCAAGGAAATGAATTTCCATTCTGTGACAATTTCCAAATTACCAGAATATTTTTCAGCCTGCTTTGGGAGGAAAAGCCAAACACTTGAAAATTTTCACAGAACTGAAGTCCAGCCATATTTAGTTTCAGAAACTCTTAAACACAAGGTGTTTCCAAAACGAAATGTGTTTCCTAAGATCCCTGGCAGTCACCAACTGGATCAAACACAATTATTGTTAATAGTAACAGTAACAGCTGTGCATTACTGAATACTAGTCTAAAATGGGTTAGTAGTGGGCTTCTGCATAAACAGCATGTTATTATTGTGCCAATTGCAGTGTGAAATGACCAAGATTCCTCAGACCCCAGTCCCAGAGAAGCTTAAACAGTAAAGGTCCAGAGCTGTGGGACTCAGAGGTCCTGGGACCTTCAACCTGAAGTCATTCATGCAGTAGAACTGGTTTGGAGACATGGCACTTGGAAACTCATCACAAAGTTCCCATCCCCAGGCACAGAGATCCCTGTTCTCAGGATGGAGAGTTTCTCCAGCTACCTGGAAACCCTGGGGCTCCCCAGTCCTCAGTCCATCCTTTAGATGTTTGCCAAGGTGACTGGAAACAGAATGATTAGGAAAATTGGCAGGTTTCTAACTGAAGCCTGCCCAGCATATAAAGTTCAGATCCTACCTGTCATTCACCAGGGTGTAGGAAAGGTCTGGCCAGCTGCTTCTCCACACTCTTTGCCACCCTCCCTACTAGAAATGTAGGAAGCACCATACCATGGCTGTGTGCAGTTCATTTGCTCTGGCAGCCTGCTCCAGTTGCTTTGGAAAGGATGTTTCTTTAGAGCACCCATTTGTGCAACACTGCTTCACAGAAATAAAAACTTACGTGACCTCAACACTTTGAAGTCTACAACATGAAACCAGAAATGTGGTACATGGAATAGAACAGAATGNGCATGGAAAGGAATGGAATAGAATAGAATAGAATAGAATAGAATAGAATAGAATAGAATAGAATAGAATAGAATAGAATAGAATAGAATAGAATATTTCAGTTGGAAGAGACCTACAACAATCATCTAGTCCGACTGCCTGCCTAATTTGGAGCTGACCAAAAGTTAAAGCATGCTGTTAAAGGCATTGTCCAAAGGTCTTTTAAATACTGACAGGCTTGGGGCATCAACCACCACTCTGGGAAGCCTGTTCCAGCGTTTGATACCCTTTTGGTGTAGAAATGCTTCCCAATGTCCAGTCTAAACCACCCCTGGTGCAGCTTTGAACTATTCCCACCTGTCGTATCACTGGATACCAGAGAGAAGAGCTCAGCACCTTCCTCTCCACTTTCCTTCCTCAGGAAGCTGTAGAGAGCAATGAGGTTGCCCTTCAGTCCTCAGTACTGGGGCCTGTACTGTTCAACATCTTTGTCGGCAACATGGACAGTGCGGTCAAGTGCACCCTCAGCAAGTTTGCCGATGATACCAAGCTGTTTGGCGAGGTAGACATGCTGGAGGGGAGGGATGCCATCCAGAGGGACCTGGACAGGCTGGAGAGGTGGGCCCATGACAACATCATGCAGTTCAACAAGGCCAAGTGCAAGGTCTTACATCTGGGTCGGGGCAATCCCAAGCACAAATACAGGCTTGGCAGGGAATGGCTGGAGAGCAGC
>VUYV01000050.1:905395-980956 GCA_008711295.1 Anarhynchus alexandrinus | reverse complement strand
GAGAGGTTGTTGAGGCCCCATCCCTGGAGGTGTTCAAGGCCAGGCTGGACGTGGCCTTGGGCAACCTGGTCTAGTGGGAGGTGTCCCTGTCTACAGCAGGGGTCTACAGCAGCAGGTCGATGATCTTCAAGGTCCTTTTCAACTTAGACCATTCTATGATTCTATGATTTTCTTCAAACTAGACAAGGCCACAGGCCTTTGCTTCTCCTTATAGGACATTCCTTCCAGGTTTTTTTCCCTCCTCTGGACACATTCAAAGACCTTCACATCCTTCTTATATTGTGGGGCCCAGAACTGCACACAGTACTCAAGGTGAGGCTGCACCAATGCTGAACACACCAAGATAATCGCGTCTTTTGACCAGCTGGTTATACTGTGTTTGATGCCCCCTAGGATGCAGTTTGCCCTCTTGGCTGCCAGGGCATACTGCTGACTCCTATTGAGCCAGCTGTCGACCAGCACCCCCAGATCCCTTTCTGCAGGGCTGTTCTCCAGCCACTCTTCTCCCAATTTATACTTGTGCCCGGTATTACTCTGTCCTAGGTGAAGAATCTGACATTTTTGCTTGTTAAATTTCATCCCATTAATCATAGCCCAATGCTCCAATCTGTCTAGATGCCTCTGCGAGGCCTCTTGTCCCTCAAGAGAGTCTACAGCACTTCCCAGTTTGCTATCATCAGCAAACTTGTAATGGTGCATTCAGATCATTGATAAATATATTGAACAGGACTGGCCCTAGATTGCAGCCTGAGGAGCACTGCTGGTGATCAGCTGCCAGACAGATGTAGCCCCATTCACTACAATCCTCTGACTCTGCTTTTCAGCCAGTTCTTCACCCAGTGCACCATGAACCCACTTATCCCACAGTTGGACAACTTGTACAGAAGGATGTTGTGAAGGACAGTATCAAAAACCTTAGTAAAATCCAGAAAAACTACATCCACCTCCTTACCTTCATCCACTAGGTGGGTGACCTTATCATAGAAGGGCATCAATTTAGTTAAACAGGACTTTCCCTTTGTGAACCCAAGTTGACAGCTCCTGATGATTGCATCATTCTTTAAATGCCTCTCGTTAGTACTCAGTTTAGTCTTCTTCATAATTTTTCCAGGAACTGAGGTTAGACTAACAGGTCTGTAGTTCCCTGGGTCTTCCCTCATACCCCTTTTGTAGATTGGAATAGCATTGGTTGTCTTCCAGTCAGCAGGGACCTCTTCAGACTTCCAAGACCTTTGGTAGATGATCGAGGTGTGTCCTGCCGTAAGATCTGATACCTCCTTCAGTATTCTGGGATGAATCCCATCAGACCCCATGGACTTGTGAACATTCAGCTGATGCAGCTGATCCCTTACGATTTCAGTGTTCATAAATGGAAAGTCACTGTTACCATACTCGTAGTTCTCTGACACAGGGGACCGGGCAGCCCAAGGTCTATAAGTATTATTAAAGACAGAGGCAAAAAATGCATTGAATGCCTCCACTTTTTCTTCATCTGACTTCACAAAATAAGCAACAGCAAATTCTATTCTTCCCAAAGAGCGTATTCTCTTTTCTTTTTTTTTAACATTACCAACGGATCATCTGACCTCTACACCGTTAGACTCTTTATCCTCTGCCAAGATGATAGCCTCACTGCTGCCTGTAACGTCTCACACAGAAAAAAAATAAAAGAAAAAAAAAGAAAACAATGGTCATGGATTCTTTATCACCCTTTTGGTATCTGTGGGTCAATCAGTTCCAGCCTGCTTTTCTTTTTGTCACTCTGTGAAAAGGACAGACTCACTGCTGAACCTAAAATTTGAGTGACTGGTCATTTCAACCAAGCCCAGCTTCTG
This sequence comes from Anarhynchus alexandrinus, assembly GCA_008711295.1. Taxonomy (NCBI): domain Eukaryota; kingdom Metazoa; phylum Chordata; class Aves; order Charadriiformes; family Charadriidae; genus Anarhynchus; species Anarhynchus alexandrinus. The sequence goes on along the minus strand of VUYV01000050.1, from coordinate 979,121 downwards.
TGAAGACAGAGGAGATAGCATGTGTCAGCTCTATTATCATGTGTAAGGATAAGATGGAAGTTTCCTAGGCAGACTCACAGAGCATGGTTATAAAGGCAGACTGTGGCTTTCCATATTAGAAGCCCTGAGTTTCCCCAAAACATGAGCCTGACCACCTCTTTCTGTTGCCTCTCTATTTCTCCAGGAGAGGCACTTGGCCTCTCTACCAAAGTGCTGATTCCCTGGCTCCTTCAAAAAGTCTGCACCCTCTTTCAGACACATATTTCACTCCCTCATTGTTTCTTGTACTGGACTCAGTGAGTTGTGTTTAATTTTTGGTAATGTAGTTTATTACTACCTATTCCATCTAGACCACAAACAGTTTAATTTTCCTCCTGGAGAATCCTCCAACAGCACGAAGCTGGGCAAAGATGGTAGAAAGCTCCATCTCCACCTATCTTTAAGAATTAATTAAGTGTACAACCTTTGGCCATGGACCATCCTGGCATGACTTTGTTGCCAAAAGATCCTCAGTCAGGCATGACTTAGAAGCTTAGGACGTAAGACTGGAAGGACCATCAAATCCAGTTCCCTTTTACTTAAGGAAAAAATGTACTATGATTCCATTCCTGCAATTACCATATAATCCAATTTCTTCTCAGCTTTCATTTTGGTAGGCTAAACAAACCAAGCTATCTTCAACTTTGTCTACATCTGAGTCCCACTGCCACGCTGGGCAGCCCCAAGCCGGGTCTGACCCAGGAGCCACGTAAAAGCCTTCACGCAGCACTGTGCTAGAGTTACTATGCCCTGCAGAGAGGCTGGACACGTTGTCTTGGACACAGCTCTGCTCTGTGGCTCTGAGGAATGTTGCTGGAGTGATTTGTAATGAGACTACCCCACATGATGCCCTGCCAGGAGCTTTGGACCTGCTAAACATGTACCCAGTGATGGGCAGGGGAGGAGCCAGCACATCCCAGTCGGATGGGAGGTGGCTGCTGCCTCCACAGAAAAAGCATGCAAGCCTACAGCCAGCTGTGTTGCATGTGTCGGGCTTTCCTTGGGAAAGGTAGTTTAGTAAGACCTGGCTGCAAGGCAGACTGCTTTCCCTGGGAGACAGCATGGGGCCCTCAAGCATGGAGAGTTGCAATTCCAAGTCATCAACAGGTGTTCTTAAAACATTGTTAACTTTCTCAGTCGATGATTTCTACTGAAAATATTAAGATTGGCACAACATAGGTCGTTTATGAATGCCTCTAGTAACTTCCCATTAGCCTCAGAGTTCCCTGTTAAGCAAAACCCATGAAGTTCTCTTTTTAGCCAGTTCCTTACTCACCTTGCAATTTTTCATCTAATTCCCATTTATTTCAGTTTAACTAATAATTTCCTATGTGGCAGCATATCAAACACTTTACTGAAATCCAGATAGATCTACTGTATTTCTCTAGCCTAAAAATCCATTTTTATTAAAGAACAATATTGGGCTAAACTTCAAGATCAGTCTCTAGTAACTTTATATTGCATTTTATCCTATTTTCCTTTTACTTCCACGTGCTTAATTATTTTTATTTTAAAATTAGTCCTCAGTCTTTTAATACAGTTCAGGCTATGTTAATATGCTTGATATTACCCAGAATTTTTTTCCCCTCTTTTCTGTTCTCCATTTGCATAATACTACCGATTATCTCAATTTATTAAATATCCTTGTTAATTTGTTTTGAAATGCCAATATCTTCACTGTTTAGGCTAGAACTTAATCTCAATGAGTTTTTCTTCCATCTCAAGTGCCTTGATTTCCACTTGTGCCCTTTCAGACTTAGCTGTGCTGCCTTCTGACCTGTGTTCTACATCACTGCCTTTATTAAAAGCAGAGTCCTTGTTTCACAGATTGCAGTGGAGTCTGGTCCAGTCCCTGCTGGCCCCAGGACTGTGCAACCACAAAACCATCTCATAATGTCTCCAGTTCCAAGTGATTTTGTTCTGTGAGGTTTGGTACTCCCACTATGTGGGAGTTTACTTGCTGTTTATATATGTCTTACTGGGATTGTTTATTCAGAACGTTGTACACCTCTGGTGTATAACACATGTTGGGTTGGTTGAGAGCATTATATTTCTCACTATTTTAAAATCACAAATAATTTAGAGTTCTTTGCACTCATAAAAGTGTGAGTATATAGGAAAAGTTGATATCCTCTGAAGTTGTGTGTAGATCTTGGAATAATACATAACACTACGGCAGTAATTTTGATATCCTAAATATCAGACTGATAACAGAGCTCTTAAGAAAGCACAGTCCCACAACTTTATGGCAGCCATATGGGTAAATCACATGTGAACTTGTTGTTTTTGAAAAGGCCAAAGAGCTCTTAAAGTCTGGATTTCTTTCAGATTAAGAAACAAAAACCAAAACAAATCTTCTTGTTCTTTGTTCCTTATTGACTAGATAATAGGAGGTTACTTTGAAATGGCTTTGTACAGTTATTATTATTGGAAGGCTCTTTTCTACAACACAGACTCCAGAGTCTGCAAAACAGCCTAGCAATGTTCAACCTTTTATACTGGAAATAGATTTTCTTGAAAAAGAAACCAAAATGAACGCCAAGACCAAACAAGCCTAAACATTCAGTAACCTTTTGGCCCGCATCTTTCTAAAGCACCTGCAGTGATATGGGAAGAAAAAAAATAAAAATCAGATCCTTTGCAGGATTCTCAACATAGGCTGTTAGTGAGCCTTTGTGAGAAAATGCACACAAGCACAAACACACACATCTAAGCAGGAGGGGCCAAAGGAGCAGGTTACCCTGACAATAAAGTGATTTTAGCCAAATGTGACCTAATTTCTCCACAGAACAATCCAGGCAGGATTGCTTCCAAGGGATTTGCTTACATGGAGAAAAATCCTCCTTTTGGTATCTTCTTCACACTGATTTTTTTGTGGGAAGGAGATTGTTTATTCTTTAGTTTATTGAAATTAGCACCCCAAATGTTAACACCTTCTTCAATAAGTTATAATGTAGTTGCCTACCTACTTTTCCAAAGTACATTACTTTGACTGTAGAAGTCCATATTTAGTCAACAAAAGTGCCCTAAGGCTCAACTCACATTCAAAGTTCTGTTCTTCTAGGACCCATGCAGACACATGTGAGGGCAGGGACTTTCCCTTAAATCACTTGCAATATGTAAAAATTCCAGTCAAGATAAATCTGGATCAGAGCATGCAAAGAAATAGTAAAGAAGGGGATGTAATCTTAGCCACATCTGTGTACATTAGAATGATTTATTGGCCTATTTTTGCACTCTGAAATGTAGAAATAAAATAAATATGCAGGAAATAAGCTAGGAATACGTATGGCAAGTTAACACTCTCCTCAAGCTGTCATTTTATTAACTTGGCAAATGATGGAAAGTAAAATCCTGGAGAAAAGTCTAAACTTGTAAGAGGTCATTTGGATGATTCTAGAAGTGGTAGTTTCCCATTCAGATAAAATACCCATGATACATCAATTGGTTAGGGGCACTACACTGCTACAAGTGTTGTCCTTTGGATAAGACCTTAAAAACATAGGGTTTAGGGGTTTTTTTTCTCTCCATAAGATCATTTTATAAATTTTATTACATTTTATAAATAGGGAGAGGTTAGCAAGGATCTGGAAAGGTGTTGTCCACTCATACTGACCTTCTCTTCCCACTTGATAGTCAAACTGTGTATATTTAAAGAGTATTTGGTAAGCTTCACTTCCCATCTTAAATGCACTTTCAAATATTGAATAATTGTATGGCAGATATAGCTATTAACATATCCTGTATGAATTTTGTCTGGTACAGGGCAATTACAGTAATGGCCAGATTCAGCACTATGCAGAAATTATAGCAACCTATCTACAAAATGCAAACTATAATCATATGCCAAAAGTAAACAAAAGATTCAGACATTACGGGGATGATATGCACGCACGACTTGTTTCTGTAGACTCTCCTTCACCATTTCCTTAGAAAGTCAGAGTGCACCCATATAACAGAGCTGTAATTATTACATGTTGCTTTTATGATTAAAATTTAAGTGTCTGTACTAGTGACTGGTAAGGTATTAGGACACTGTGTCAATATAAATGTAGCCGTTCTAGTGTATATGCATTGTCTAAACAAAGTGGTATAATTCTCTTGAGGGAAAACTCAAATATAGAGAGCCTTAACAGATCTGAAACAAAACTTGTCTCTGGGGTTTTTTTATGCATGCCTGTGCATGATTTGACACCATCCTTGGCTGCGGTTAAAGCAGTTTCCAGCATCTGCTGGAAGTTGCTTTATTTCTTGTGCAGTCATTTAACAGCACTGTTTGTTGAGCATTATCATGTATCCAAACCCATATAACTACCACTCTCACCGTTTGTTTCAGGATGAAGTAGAAGCAGGGTGATTAGGTGCCACACACAACCTCGATGCTGGGTTATGGACTGGTTACTTAGGGGCATTTTCACCAGCAGACTTTGTGGAAGAAGCATATTCATGGTTGGACACTGACCATGCCACATGCTGATGCCCACAGAGTAAGAGGATTTCCAAGTGCAACAGGACAGAAGGCGCAACTAAAAGAAGACAAATTTTAAAGTAAGACAACATTTATGAATGATTGAGAGATGAGGGGTAATGAGATCTGAAATACAGGCACTGTTCAAAACATTGGCAAACCAGTTTAACATGGCAGAGAACACCAAGGAGAGACCAAAAAGGTCGTGGAAGAGGAACAGTTCAATTAGTTTGCCTAAAAAGTTAACTACAACCATTTAAGACCCCCTAAAGCATCTGGGACATCTTCACAAAATGGACAACTAAAACACAGAAGACACAGGAGACACAAACCAGCAGTTGGGTGCCAGACAACATACTCCAATGCCACTAGATGATTCTTCTTGGACAACAAAACTTAGCCTAAAATTTTTAGTGCACTGGGAGTAGAATATGGTTATGGAGAGCTGCAAGGATCTTGAATATTTAACTTTACCTCATAAAGCTTTCTTACTGAACAAAGTTAGGAGTTTGTAAAACCAGCAGGGATATATAAAATATTCTGGTCTAAAATTTTTCTGGTCCCCAGTTCTTTCTGGTGCTGATACCTACCTACACTGAGTTCTCAAATATTGACCATGGACAATTTCTCTTCCCAAAGCCTATCCGCTGATGCTCATCAGTGGAACTTCTCTGTGATACAGTAGTCAACACTATTACTCCTTACATTTTCCATGACATTCTCCCTTTCTCTCAGCCCTGGCTCTTCACTTGCAAGTAGTGATCCAACCTTATCTTACCTCACTTTACATTTCAGAACTTTGTCCGTTCCTTTCCTTTCAGGATAAAAAATTACCTATACACATTGTAAGTCATCTTGTTGTCTAAAGCATTGATTTCTTTTTTATTCTTTGGCAAATTTACTTTGCCCCTTGCTGTCTATTTCTCCTGCAATTACCAAAACATTTTTGCACACATTCTACCACACATTGAAGACATGGGGTTTGGACAGCTTAAAACTGGTTTAGACACTGTTTGTTGTAAGGTTTTCCTTCTCTATGTTAAGAATTGCCTCTTTGTTATTTGGCTTTTAAGATAACAGAGAAAGTCCAAGATGCTAATCCTCGCTCAAACAGCCCTCTGTCATTCAGCACCTGCTTGGGTCTCCAATCTTCATCTCATTTCTCAGGTCCAGCCAAGCTATTAAGTTCAAAGTCCAAGATACGTAGGTAAATATCACCCTCATAGCACTTCAGCTCTGTTACATGTCAGGAGCTGATTATGATCCCAAGCATGTGAGCCGAGGTTTAGGACTGATCCAAACCCTGTCTCCGCTACTTCAAAATCCAACCAAATAATCAGCAACCAAACCAGCGTCACCATGGAGATATTCCCTTCCTTTTTCCATGCTACCTCACAGCAGGAGATCTGTAAATTAAAGCTCAGTAGCACTCAGAGATTCTGTCTGTGTTGAGAAAATTAACAGAGAGTACAGTGGATCACAGTGAAGGCTCATTGATATCTGTATCCACTGGTAATGGGCCAGATCTTCTACTGTGCTAAGGGCAAAAGAGTCCACACTGTAGATGTTAGACAGACAGGTCATTGATCCATTTGTTTTCCTGTGATTTTCCCAGGCTTGATGCCTTCTCCAGTCTTCCTGACTACACCCATTATCTGTTCCAGCAACTGGCCTACCGCACAGGATGAATTTTATGTGATATAAGCCTTTGGTGAATCAGATATTTTCCCATAAACATTCAGTTTTTCAATCTAGAATTTGTTAAGGGAAACTATTCCTATAAAGCAGAAAGATATTGAAATCATTATGGGCTCCACATTTCACAATGGCAGAGCATTTGCTTGTAAATATTTTGCTTTTACAGAATGAAACTGAGCCTCTTTTGTTTGCCTATCCTCATTTGTTTGAAATGAGATCTCCCTTTGACACTGCGTCTCAAAAAAATGTGCTTTAAGTGTTTCATGCAGCTTGCTTCGTTTTGGAATACTGGCACTCACCTCTGCATTATGTTGGGAATTTTTGCCTTTTTTTGGCATCTGTAAAACAGCATATTGCGTCCAACTGCAGATGGACTAGCTCCAATACAGTTCAAGAGCTGTTGTCTTATTTTCAGGTATTTCTGAGATCTGTTAAAGTCCCTTTAGCTTCTTTCTAACACAGGAAGTGTTTTAACACTGAGGCAGGTATTTTTCTTTCATAAGAATTTCAAACAATGAAAGAGAAGGGAGGAAAAAACTGGCAAGCAACAGGTTTTCTAAAGATGAATCTGGGATTCAACTGGACTCTACATATATTTCAGAGCGATGGTTTCAAACCTTGTATTTTGTCCCTCTTTCCAAATCTACGTTCTGCAGATTCCAAAATCTTCCATATTCCTTATGTGGCTCTATCTAATGTTTTGACCAGACATGGCTGAAATTTAACAGAATTCACTAATTAACTGGCTTTTCACTAAGGATTATTAGAAAGCTGGCAAATTTTGGTCAAGACCAAGGGCAGCATTTAAGAGTCGCAGGAAATTTCATTTTTCACATCAAGCAGGTCTACAGATATCTGGCCCATAGATCAGGAAGGGATAGATGGAAAGCTCAAAGTTTCTGCTGCTTAAATATTGATTGATAGCACTCTGATGGCACTCGTTAGAGAGGAGAGAGTGCTTAGCCCTCCATTTGCTAATGCCATTCAACCATCTGCTATAAGCATTCCCCCAAGCAGGGCTGTCATGCAGGTACCTTGGCTGAACTGCTTTGTCATGAGTGATGTAACAGATACAGTGGGCTGCAGTGGAGTGCTCTGAGGGGATATCCTATGACACGCATTAGCAATTTTTCGTAAATTGAAAACTTAGCTCAATCCTTGTTGGTCATGGTCAATCTAGGTTGACAGGGCTGGTTTGTTTGAAGTTATTTAATATGCTAAGCAAGCAGGATCAGCTTTATGGATAAGATCGGGCAGTTTCACAGACTTGGGAAGAATTCTCACCACCTTGCTGACCTTTTGCTCAGAAGCTATGGTTACATTTCAAATATCTCACTCCAAATTATTTCCAGTTTTCTGAATTTATTTATTCAAGCATTGCATTCCAGAAATTCTAGTTCCTTGGCATTTAAGCCATGGGATAACTGGTTTAAAGTACCTTAATTTGCTTTGGAGAAAAGGTTCCTATAGATTGTATACACCTTTGTCCACAAAATCACACATTAAAATCAGGGCAAGTGGAAAGCAGCAAAAATATTTTTGCAGATTAAAGCCCATAGACTTGACAAAGCTCTTTCATTTCCCTGTTCTGTAGTAATTCCTCTGTTTTATTCACAATCATGAAAGGATTTATATGATAGTATTTTCTGTGGTAACAAGTGACAAAACATACGGTCTCACAAGACCTTTTGCTCGTCTGCGTTACTGTGACTGCCTACTTCCATACTTCTTAATGCAGAAAGAGTGGGACAGTTACAACAGCTGTGGAAAGCCTTGGGGTTTTTGCTCAGATCTGCTAAGTCTGATGCTAAAAAGACTCCTTCTTACTTCCAACTTTTGACTTGTTCCCTCCTGCACCATTGTGCATGAATAATATGTGCATCATGAGGGTGTGTTTCTAAGGAAATGCACTACTTGGCAATCAAGGAGGAAGCACATACTGTGCTTAATGATTAGTTGGCATTTAACCACACATAAATCTATTATGGGATTAAAAATCTATCACAGTGCCAACCACAGGAAAAGAAATACACAGCTGCAGAGACTACTTGGTGTGTGTACACACAGCCCCATCCGCCCTTGCTGTGATTACACATACATGATCACTTTCCTGAGGCATTCTCTGAGAAAATTAGGTACAAATGTTTAATGCTGGATTATATTTGCTAACAGAGGAAAAGGAAACCCCAGAAGCAAAAGTTTAGGATAAGTAATAATAAACAGCTTGGTCAATAAGTAGACTGAGGCATTAAAACTATCTTTCTTTGCATCTCACACACACAGAAAAATGGCTTATGGCCTGTTGTTCTGAGAAGCTGAACCACCCCCAGCTGACTGGCTCTTTTACCCCCAGTAAAACTTCTTCCTTAGCCTTTATTGCATTTATAACTTTTCACCTTGGACAATTTGTTTTTAAATCTGAGATCTGAGTCACTGTGGAAAGAGACAATTTATATCTTCATTTTGGTGTTGTTGAGGTTTTGGAGATGTTTTATGATTTAAAAGCTTTTTAAAAAAAGATTTAAAAGCTTCTCCAATTCCAAAATAATTTCCTGAAGTAAATCTGACCAGCTTGTATGCATCTGTGTAATTATTTCTTCATTCATATACATATAGTTGTACACATTTGCCATTGTTTGTATCTGTGCTTAAAGGTAAATGATGTATATAAAAATATATCTGTTAGGGATGATCTGAACGAATCACAGCATTGTTGAGCTTGGAAGCATTGTTGGTCTTCTTTGCTGCAGGGGCACATTGCTGGCAATGAGGCATTCAAATGTCCCTTGTGCCACTACTTCCCTTTAAGCGCCTAAAGATTAAGGATTACTTTTAGCATCCTTTCTCCAGTCCTCCTTGCTGGCTGAGCACTAGAGACATCAGCTTTAGCACCTGGGATATCATCTCAAAACGTTCTGTACAGATAGTTACCATGGGAATTACCATTACTGTTATCACTACTTTGGGAAAAAAAAAAAAAACCAAAACATGAGTTATTACTCAATTGTCATTACTATATATAATGATATTATCTTGATGAAAACAAGACTACACACAGTATGTTTTACAACAAGTTGTTCCCAACTCTTCCATTGCATTTTAGACTATACAACAGGCAAGCATCAAGATTAGCGAGGTCAGAAAGAGAAGAGGCGTCAGAAAGCTTGGTTTTACACGCTTGGTTAGGAAATCTGGGAGAGAGGTAGATTCTCATCTTCTAGGCCCTGATCAATATAACATTTATAAGGAATGTTAAGAATACCAATGTGAAGTAAAACTATTCCAAAGAAGCAAAATTCAAATATCTTCTTTAAATTCTAAGCAATTGCACAGAAAATGTATGATATACAACCATGGAAAGTTGTTCTTCCATAAAGGTCACTACACAAACTGCATTCCACTACTTAGAAATGCAAACTGCCTGAGAGAAACAGGGATGAGATGAAGACACAGAACTGAAATGTTGATGTTGAGCCTAAGATAACATATTTTTCCAGATAAAAGTCCCAATCAAACTTGAATGCAGTGGGCCCAATAATGTGTTTGGGAACATGTTTGTATTGTTAATGTGTACTGGACACACAGATCTATGTTATTTAATGTAACTTTCAGCAAAGTGAATGGGCTCTAAGCAGTAAGAAGCAACAGTATGCTCATCTTACCCTAAAATAAGTATCTAAAACAGGTCAGAGGAGTCATATACCAAAAGTACCCACTTCTTTCCATTATATGAAAAGGAAATGGGAAATCTTACATGTAATAGGAAGAAGAACAAGCTTTAGCAGAACAAGCTTGAAATGTTACAAAACAGGATAGCATCTCGTGTACAGACTATGCCATTAAATTCTTGAAATACAACCATTTTCTCACCATCATGTCCAATGAAACTGTTACAATTGCAATTGTAATTCTCTTTTCAGCAACCTCTGATAAAGATGGATGTCTTTCTTTTCAGAAGAACTTGAACCAGAAATATTTAACAGCCAAGGAAGAACGCAGTAGGCATCAAATGGAAGCATTATTTAATTGTTTTCTTAAAGTTCCCTGTAATGAACTTTACCATTTTTCAGTTTTTGTTTTGCAGATACCCAAAATCTGAAACAGCAGTTCAGGACAAACATGACAATTCCTCCTAGCCTATGGTCAACATAGAAGCCAAGACATCAGAAAAAGATTTCATGAATATAACTTTACTGAATATAATTGAAAATGTCATCTTGAAAAGTTACTGCAAGTCAGACTTGCCTTAATTAGCAACTTGTATGCTTCCACTCACCTAACTGTGAAGCAGAAATCTGTTAAGGAAGTCACAAACAAAAAATCCCGCATATAAGGAAAATGACTGGCCAGTCCGCGGATGTATTTGCAATCTGATCATTCCCAACTACTGCATACTGCATTCTGCGCCCTACAGGACTGGACTGCTATTCTGCCAGTAGCAAAACATGTCCCTCTCAGTTCCAAGCAAGGCTCCTCAGAATCGTCTGACTTCGGCCTCAACCCCAACTTCCATACTTCCCTCCCAGAGCAGACTTGTACCCCTTCCAGCTCTAGCAACAGGGTTCGAGATTTCTGCCAGCCTTCATTTCAAGGCATGTTACTTTTTTTCCTCTCTAGTAGGAATTGTTTCAGATTAGGTTTATTTTACCTTTTTTAACACCTGTGCTATGCTGTGACTTCCCTGTTCAGGTGGCAAGACAGAAAAAACAGAACTCTATTTCCAACTAGCAACTGAAGTCTACATGTAAAGATACCTGTGTGGCTCTGAAAAAAGACTGTAGGTTGTCTGCCCACTGAGCTACAAGCCTCTCTGATGCAGAGGGGGGTAAGCAGACATATGTCTCAGCAATAAAGATGAGACAAAATGATTGTGAAGACAATGGGGTTTTTGTCCTTCTCATAGCCATTCTGATGGAGCAGAATGAGCATGGGAGGGAAGACACAGGAGTTATCCTGTCTCTTAAAATTACTTCATTACACTTGTTTGCCCCACAGTAATATATAGCAGGAAAGATTTTACATGGGTACTTCATGGTTAAAATTCAGGATTATCCAAAATGTATTATTTCCTCAATAATAATGTGAGTTACAGCAACCTTATAATTTCCCCTGTATACTTAATATTATAGCATAAGATTGCATTGCAAATACAATGGAGTTACACTCCATTTGGCTTAGTATTCATAATAAGTCATGTTGAAGACAATTATCTCTCAAGAGACCATTGCTTATTCAACTGAACTTTTGCAGGTGGGATCCAAACATATGGTCAGTGCTCTGAAAGCTGTTGTTGAAATGCAGAAGACTTGACAGACTGAATGAGGTGCCCCATACCGGCACACTGACAGGAATATCTACAGGTTCAAGCTGACAAGAGAATAATAAATTACAAACTGAAGTGCCAAAAGCATCACGCTCACTCTTTTTTTTTTTTTCCTTCTGCGTGCAGGTTTCACTGTTCTTCCCCAAGAATGCTAAAATGCTAGCAAAAGAATTTGCTGGTTCAGATTCCTGGATAACAATTCACTTTGGTGAAAACTATTTACCTTGGCAAGAGGTTTTCAATTTTCCGACTGTCGCTAACACGTGCAGCCAAAGTCTGAACCAACTTTGTGTTTAATGTTCCCAAAGAAAATAAACAAACAAGTACAAATGAGTTTTGCTCCAAACATCAGTTCACAATACATGGTCCCATTGATCTGAGTCAACAGATACTCGCATAAAGTGTTTAGTCCCATAACATGCAGCAAAATTCTATTTTCATCCATCACATGGCAGCTTATTTGGCTGCAGTGGTTGCAAATTATTTCTCTTCCTTTAACATCAAATTGGAGAAACTGGACAGTTTCCAAGACACAAAAAGTAAATAAAATGCAAGCTGCCGCAGTCTTTGTAGAAGTTTGTCCTTGTCTGTCAACAAAACCAAATGATTTGCAACACTCATTGAATGAAGATTGTGGCAAACAAAGAGAAATCAAAAGACATCATAATGGTTAACTGAAGACCAGCTGATCTCAGGTTAGTGTGGTTTGAAATATCTTGGTTAGTCTCCTCAGACTTTCTACAATGTGGCTCCTTACAAAGGACGGCTTTGCACTTAACCCATAGCCATCAATATTAAACACGAGCCTTTTAGGATTCAGCAGTTTTGTGGAATCAACAAAGAAGCTCAAAAAGAGTACAAAGACAAGAAACCATGAAAGTAGAGCAAAACAATCCAAATAATTTATTTTAAATATTTCTTCTTTTAACCATAGAATCATAGAAATATTTAGGTTGGAATAGACCCTTAAGATATCAAGTCCAACTGTTAACCTAACACGGTCAAATCCACCACTAAACCACGTCCCTAAGTGACACATCTCCACATCTTTTAAATACCTTCAGGGATGGTGGCTCAACCACCTCCCTGGGCAACATGGTCCAATGCTTGACAACCTCTTCAGGGAAGATATTTTTCCTAATATCCAATCTAAACCTTCCCTGGTGCAACTTGAGGCCATTTCCTCTTGGTCTGTCGGTCCTTAGTCAGTACAAGAGACCAACCCCACCTTGCTACAGCCTCCTTTCAGGTAGTTGTAGAGAGTGATAAGGTCTCCCCACAGACTCCTTTTCTCCAGGCTAAACAACCCCAGTTCCCTCAGCCACTCCTCATGACACTTGTGCTTGAGACCCTTCACCAGCTTTGTTGCTCTTCTTGGACATGCTCCAGCACCTTAGTGTCTTTCTTGTAGTGAGGGGCCCAAAACTGAACACAACTGAAAAGATGAATGCATGTCTTCAGTACTATAACTGAGATTAGGTCCAAGTTGCAACTGTTTTGTTACAGCTTGAGATACCAATACTACAGGTTGAGATGAAAATATTTCCTGGTTTTACCTGAAAATAACAGATGGTTGTCAAGCAAAAGAAAAAAAGTTCTTTTTTTTTTAACATAGGAACAGCACATAACTTTCAGGTAAAATAATTGGAATCTGAGGACGCAAATACTTTTTTGCTGTAGTTACATCTATTTACTGAGGCTCACTCCAAAATAACCCTTTCTTGACATCTCCTGTTACTTTAACTATTAGTTGCACTAGAGCAGTTAAACACTAGAGGGAGCTCCAAGACAGACTCAAAGCCAGCTCTACCCAAAAAGTGGAGGCTTAGGTTGGGCGTAACTGTGAGCACAAGCCGGTATATCTGCGAGGGTTGTGTTTGCCTTCAGTGCTGCCTCTCGTGATTATCACTATTTCATTCTTGTGGAGTTGATAATACTCTACTTTGCAACAGCCACCAAATTTATTGGTGATAATACAACTGCCGCGTGCTGCTTCTCTGACACTTGGGCAGAAGGGAGCTGAAAGCTGATGTGGAATCAGGATAGGGCTTGCTGTTTGGGAGCTTACGTGATTAAGTGATTAAAGATTATTTTGCGCATATGCACAAGGGGCAAATTAAGGCTGAACAAACTGTTTTAATTCATGTTTGGGGTTTTTTAACTTCAAAAGCCTTGACTCTGCATTGTTAAGTTATTGGTTTAACTTTTTGGATGCAATACTTTATTGTACCCAAAAGAGTCTGTTAAACTTATTTCATTTGAGAAAATGAGTGGGCATTTTGTGGTCCAAAGCAGATGTTGAATGCCCAGAAGAGATATCACAGAACATTAGAAACCACTGGGCAGTTTCAGCAACATTTCACCTAAAGAAAGTAAGCAGGTCAACATAAAGTTTTGGTTTGGTTGCTCTGGAAATTATGAGGTATAATGCATGACTGGAAAGCCTCATCTTTAGGTTTCGGTCTCTTTGGAGGTCCTCCTAGGAACTTTCCAGATACAGAATCCGGATTATTTCTTTCTTTGTAGTGCTTTATAAGGTTCACTGTACAAAGAGTTTGTCTCATTTGTATTGCAAAAAAAAAAAAAAATGTAATAGCAGTTACAGCCTATGGGGAGATGCTCTACATCAAAGTGAAAGACATAACTCATCTCCAGCGGTAATATCTGCACAAGCGCATCCTTAGAGACTAACAGATCAAATGATATGGGTCCCCGTATGATTTTGCAGAAAAGTGGCAGCTAGCAAATTTCTAAGGCAAACAGTATTATCATAGGTAGCCTTGAAAGCCTTGGGAGGAGACTCTGACACAGCTCACAGAAGGATCTACTTTAATTCAGCTTATCTCTGTCAGTGATCAGTACTACATACTGCAGTACAAAGGCTCCTAGAGGGTATTCATGACATAAACTTCCTCTATAGACTTTTTTCCCCCAAGTTAGCAACTGCTTCTCTAAACCACGAGGATCTATATCATTTAGCCTATAGAGGTTTAGCTCAGCTGTGAGCACAGAAGCTGGCATTAACAGATTCTGTATTCTTTTCAGATCTTTTACATCAACAGAATTTTACAAACAACATTGGGGGAAGGATGTTTCTCATTATTTCTGATTTTCAACCAATCATCTTTCAACTCTGTTTGAAACTTATTGGGGGAAAAGCACTTAAAATTCAACAAGGAAAACATAGAAGGAATTCACAGTTCACCATTCGGCCTTTCAATGGCTCTCCCCCTAAATTTAGCAGTTCCAAATTTACTCGTGCAGCCTTCAGAGATAAAGATCAGAACAAGATTTTAATAATGCCTGCCTCTCTCTTATTTTTCTCCAGGTTTTTAGACCCTTCCTCAGAGAAGAAACTTGCCTTTCAAATTTTCCTCTGATCTCTTCACTATGTGTTCAGCCTGAGAAGTTCCTCCTCATCTAAGCTTCAGTGTAAAAGTTTGTTGCTCTGTAACAGCCACTCATTGGATGATGACACTCTGCCAGTTTTATGAAAAACACTTTCAACCAAGCCCTTACCACAAAATCAACTGCCTTCTCCAAATTCAAAGTTTCCATTTGAAATTGTATCTTTAAAATAGAATTATATTCACAACTAGACAGACCTCCCGGCTAAACGAGCTCATTTCCCCCTCTTATAATCTCTCCCAGGTGGTGTTACTGTTTTTCCTACTTTCTGCCCCTCTGCAGGCACACCACAAAATTCTCCTACACTGCTTCATTTATTTCTTACTCACTGTAGGAAGCGTAGCATAAACCTATCAGCCCAGCCTCCACCCAGGTCTTGCTGGAGATGACTGCTGATCTACAGGGCTGTATAGGAATATCTCATGCTATGAAAACATAATGTGCATTCCAATATCCTCTTCTTCATTAAAGCCACATTAAACTCATAAAAGCACCGATTTCAATAGACACCAGAATCCTAGCATAACAAAAAAAATTATTTCTAATTTCTCAATTCTCAGATTGTCTATCTTCAAGATTAAATGAAGTTTAAAAGCATCATTGTGTCCCTTCAGACACAAAAAACACTCAAAAAATAAAACTATTATTCTACATTTAATTTGTGGATTTTATTCCAAGTGCCATGTTGGGGTTTGCCCTTCCAAATGACTGTTGCTGTAATGCCATTTTTATATGACAATTACGATATTTAAATATTATTAGTCCTTGCAGGAACTAAGAATAGAAAATAAAATCTTTTTCATAATAAAAGTGCTCTCAATAGTAAGACCCAGCATTTCATTACCTTCAAAATTAAAAATAATTTAAAAAACCCTAACATTTCAAGATGAGTTAGAATTCTTTGGAACAGATTCTGATCTGTTGATTTTCCAGCTGTACAGCAAAAATACAGCAATCAATGAGTAATACACTCCAGACAGTGCATGTTGGTATGATTACTGCACGCCTCAGGTGGTATTATAAAACTTAAAGTCAGTGAACTTGAACCACCCAAGAAGAAGAATTACTCCATCAGCACTGCCTGGTAAGTCAGCGTGCTATTGTGGAGAATATAAAGCAGACCTGTGTATGCACTCAATTTTAGGCAGCTTAGGAAACACCACTTTTTGTTTTGTTTTGTTTTGTTTGGAGGGGTTTTTTGGTGAAGGAGAGTCATAAAACATTTGCATAAAAGAAGACATTGGTGAGAGACAGTGGTTTCAAATTATGTATTTAAATAAGTAAAGACAGAAAGAATCAGGAAGACCTTGAATGTCCAGGATGAAACTTCTAATGTGAGAGATCCACAACAATGTATTCCAACTGTGAGTTAATCACCGTCTTCAATTGAACAAGCCTGAGTCTGATTCAGTTCAGAAAAGGGTTTTAGGAGACCACTCTCAGCAGTCTACCTGAGCTCCTCCCCAGTCTTGAGCAGAAAAAAAGATCTTCTCCATTCTTCTCGTGAATAAATTTTAAAGATCTGTTTAAACTTTTTTTTTTCAAATTGTACTATTTTTCCAAGAAGCAGTTTTCTTGTTTTCCAGCCAGAGCTGTGCAGCACCATAGTATACATAGGTAAAAAAGAAACAAAAAAAAAAAAAACCAAAACCAACAAAAAAAAGCCCAACAAAAAAACCCAACCAAACCACAAACTAGAAAGCTGTATATGTATTCAGTACATTGTTTTTTCAGAGTATCAATTTTGTATGCAGATCCATCTATACACCATACAATCAAAATTCTGTCTCACCATGCTGATGATCACGTAAACTTCCAGAGCAAAAAGGGCTTAAGAAGTCTTAAAAGTTTGCTAGAAAGGCTCTTTGTTACATTGTGGTACAGCCCACAAAAAGGCACTCAGAGAAATGTTTTGACTTTCATATTGGATGGCTATAGCATCTATTTTTGCATATACGTATGAAAGCCTAGGAAGCATTTTTGAAGGGTTAACAATTGAGAGATCTAGGTTTCCATTCTGCGTTGTTTTGCTCACTGATTTCCTTATCGTGACTAGGGATGCTGGTGTTTATTACATCGCACACACACAATGGGTGTGATATAAATATGTGTTTATGATTAAAAGTTTCTTAGCCGAAGCGAATACACTAATGCAGGATGGCTACTCTCATCTTAACCGTATTAGGCCAAAGATATGTTTTGTCTACCACAATCACAAAAATAGCAATTGCTATGAGGTTTGACAAAGTGCGTGTGCACTGATTTCATGGCTTTACTTGAGTGTTTTGTGCCATAACAGAGAGAACAAATAGGTCTTTTCAAAAACTGAGAAAAACAGTTCTGTCCAGAAAACTTTGGATAGAAAATAGATATAATAGCAAATTAGTCTGGTCTAAAACTCAAATATAATACTTTACAACTCTGAACAAGATTTCAGAGAGTGAATTTATGTCCCCCCTTGTCAGAGGATACAGGATGGGATTCAGTTGGCCCTTAGTGCCATGAAGGATGCCCTAGAGTGCCCCAATTGCACAACATAGTCCCCCCAGGGGACTATGGGGACTAGAGAAGATCCATTCCTTTCTGAAGCTGAAGGTGGACATGAGACAAGTTACCCAACAGAATCTCAAACAGCAAAAAACATTCTTGTTTGTGGCATTAGGCCATACTTGCCTTCAGAGCCTTTACTCTCAGTTCTCTGCTTTGACTCTTAGTCCTTATTTCATCCATAAGAACACAAATGATCATAGAATCATAGAATCGCTGAGGTTGGAAGGGACCTTTAAGATCATCAAGTCCAACCATTAACCTACCCTGACAAAACCACTTCTAAACCATGTCCCCAAGTACCACATCTACCTTTTTTTTAAACACCTCCAGGGATGGCGAATCCACCACCTCCCTGGGCAGCCTATTCCAATGTTTAATAACCCTTTCAGTGAAAAATTTTTCCTAATATCCAATCTAAACCTCCCCTGACATAACTTGAACCCATTTCCTCTCGTCCTATCACTTGCCACCAGAGAAGAGGTCAGCCCCCACCTCTCTACTACCTCCTTTCAGGTAGTTGTAGAGAGTGATAAGGTCTCCCCTCAGCCTCCTCTTCTCCAGGCTAAACAACCCCAGTTCCCTCAGTCGTTCCTCATAAGACTTGATGCGTGTCTTGATTTCCTGCTAAAGACAGGACCTTACTGTCAGACCTATCAAAGCAAAGATTAGAGGAGAAGCGAATGCTGCCAGGACAGAAAGAAGGAAAGATACAACAAAGCTTAGAAAACCCCTGTTGACCCACAGGGTCATCTCCTGCTTCTTCCGGATTGTTCTGAGCACTTCCAACTACTCTCATCTAAGCTTAGTTCTCAGTAATTGTAGGGAGCAGAACAGAAGAGACTTCATGTGCAAGTACAGGAGCAAATACAAAAGGAGACAAGCCATTTGTCTCAGAGTCAAAATAGCTCTTGACAGCATTGAGTACAACTATGTTGCACCAGAAGTAGTGCAACAAATATAATAGCAAAAATAACAAATATTTCTCACTTACAAGAACCTACCAATTTAATTAAACAATAGAAAAATGACAGTGGCCCCTGCAAATCTATGTATTCATTATGGGTTAATGAAAGTTTAATAATAGGTTTGCTGAATTAAACTCAACCATCAAGTTCCAAAGCCTATCCTGGCCTGGCCCGGATTGTCAGCATTACTTGGTCTTCTATTTTCTTTGGCACAAATTGCCATTTCCTTCACTTCTGTCTGGAATTACTTTGCACATGAGGAGCTACAAATAAAACAAAGCAAAATAAATCAATTAGATGGTGGCATAAAAATAAATCTTGGTCATCTTAATGTTTAATTAGATTTACAGCTTAACATGTGAGGATGAGTAAGAATCATTACACTGCAGTGATCAGGGGCAGGTCATCAGTAGGTAACTAGCTGCACTGTTTGCATCAAGGATTCTGACTTTCATACTCCTGGACTACAAGTATCAATAGCATTAACTCTTCACTGACATTCATTCTCAAGTCTTCAGGTATTTTTTTTTTAATACATATGTGAAGTAAACACAATAATTTTCTAGAGTTGTTCATTTATTTCAGCATGAGTGATATTTTCACAACTACAAATAAGGTAAGTCTTCAGAGTTCAGTGCAAAAATACCTGAGCTTGTTCTAGAGCTGTCCATAAATATGGCCACATCTGGCCCATTCAACATTCCAGCTAGTGCCACTGGGCACAGTTCAGGAATAACATAGCCCTTGTGCTTCCAGACCCTGTCTCACATCTATGCACAAGACTGTGCTGGACTGAATGGAGATACCATCATGTTCACACTGCCCATGAGGATCTCTTAACACAGCGTTGCATTACTCTGGGTGAGTACTCACAAACTGACCATAAAATATTTATAATCATAGAATCATTTAGGTTGGAAAAGACCCTTAAGATTGCCGAGTCCAACTGTTAACCTAACACTGCCAAGTCCACCACTAAACCATGTCCCTAAGTGACACATCTCCACATCTTTTAAATACATTCAGGAATGGCAGCTCAATCACTTCCCTGGGCAGCCTGGTCCAATGCTTGACAACCTTTTCAGGGAAGACATTTTTCCTAATATCCAATCTAAACCTCCCCTGGTGCAACTTGAGGCCATTTCCTCTTGTCTTGTCGCCTCTTACTCGGGAGAAGAGACCGACCCCCACCTCGCTACAGCCTCCTTTCAGGTAGTTGTAGAGAGTGATAGGGTCTCCCCTCAGCCTCCTTTTCTCCAGGCTAAACAATCCCAGTTCCCTCAGCCACTTCTCATAACACTTGTTCTCAAGACCCTTCACCAGCTTCATTTGTGGTTTTGGACACACTCCAGCACCTCAATGTCTTTCTTGTAGTGAGGGGGCCAAAACTGAACACAGTATTCGAGGTGGAGCCTCACTAGTACTGAGTACAGGGAGGAAATCTCTTCTCTGGTCCTGCTGGTCATGCTATTTCTGATACAAGCCAAGATGCTATTGGCCTTCTTGGCCACCTGGGCACGCTGCTGGCTCATCTCATATCAAAGTACCAGCCCGAGTATTTCAAACATTTATTTCATTCAGTAGGGCAGCACAAATTTAGGCCTAATAAAGTCAACAAAGACAAAACGGTGTCTTTTTCTTAGTTCATTTCTGAACTAACATTCAGTGTTCTCTCACAAGACTCCTAGCAAAGGGATGATTTAACAAACAGCAATACTGAAAAGAATGAAATTCAAAGCTGTCACAAATAAGCCAATTACTATAAAATATCACACAACAAGTTAACATTATGCACAAATAAATAAGGAACCATCTTCACTTGTCCATGAGCATGCTGATCAGAAAACGCACAACAGCCATGTTCCGGGCAAGTTCAAATGAATGTTTACATCTGTCCTGTAAAACCGTGCTCTTTAGTACCATCCAAATGCACGAACCACAAAAAGACTGATGTTGTAATTGCAGTGATGCTACATCCAAATTGTATATCCTCCTGGGAGACCTTTATCTGTTACTGATGATCTGTTGAGAAAATCTGCCATTGCCAGCATGATAGTTTTATCAGAGGGAAGGACACAAAGGGACATGCAGTACTGCAGAGCCTTCCACTAAATGATAAAAAAATAACAGAAGTTTTAAGAGTTTTCTGAGAAGGATGAACAAATGGGAATTCAGATGCAAACCCTATGTGAATTGACAAATGCACTAGACAAGAATGTCCTCAGCTCACCCCTCATCATATTAGGTACTCTGGTTTGACAAGTAAGAACGTCTGCTGGAGAAACAGCTGGACTATTCTTACTCCATCTGACTCTCACTTTCTTTATCATAAGACCCAAACACCAGGTTCAGTTACCACAGTTCAATGAAACACACTGCCTCAGCTGAGCTGCAGGAACAGGCCAGGAATAACTTTCAAACTCTATCTTGTAACAGCCAAAATGTGTGCACGCGAACATCTTTCGTCACAGTTTGAGAGCATTTTTCACTTTGCATTCGCAATGGGCTAGGAGCACTTCCCAAAATGGCTATCTCCATTCAGCTGATGCATTATGCAAGCAACTGTAACTCCATCCATCTTGAGTCCTGGAAGCTCTAGGACATGGACCATCACTCAATCATTTGCAAAAGCCCCAGCAAACTATGGTTACAGAACTTGAAGTATATAGGAAAAGATTACAACCAGCAGGCAAAAACAGAGGAACGCTCAATGGAAAGAGTAGGACAAGCAAGAGTAGGACAAGCAAAAAAAGGTGTATTCAGCCCATTTAGCTCTTGTACAGCAACATCCCAAAGAGATTACCACTTCCACCTCTCAGATTAAGTGTGCTAAAATAGTGGCAATGCCTTTGAGCTCTGAGTACAGAAAGGTGCTTCCTCTTAACAGAAAACAGAGTTAGGCAGAGATTAGAGAGAATGTGGAGAACTAAGTCTTCTAGCGCTCACTCTAGCACTCTAGCTCACTCAAGGGCCTCTCCTCACCCGTTTTTGGTTTCTTTAAAAAAAAAGATTTGAGTTTGTTTTTGGGGTTTTTTTTTGTAAATTACCCGTTCCATCAGTGACCTGCTGCGCAATCTTTGCTCACACTTGGGGAAAATTGAGAAATAATACAAATTGCATGTCTGTAACTGGTGTGAGTCAGCCTATTTGCAGCTGGATAAACCCCAAATCATCCCATCAGTTATATGGTACAAATTGGAATTTTTGATGATTTAACTGGGGGAGGGGGCAAAAGAGGGCCAAGATCTGGTCCCAGTGAAGCCATTAGGACAAGATTTCAATCATGAGTCTTGTGAAAGACAAATAGATTGTACACTGGAAGAGTAGAGGGGAGAGTATGCTTAAAAAACCAACCCACCAACAAACCAAAAAAAACAACTAACCAAAACCACCACAGAAATGGTATGCAGTGTTAAATTAATCTTAGTTTCTTAGCTGACCTTTCAGATACTTGGGTGTTAAGGGCTGCATAACTTCTTTCATTATGTATAATGCACCTGTCATTTTGACCTAGTGTTTGCAATTCAGCAAAGTTTGCCTCATTTTTAAGACAGAAACACTGACAACCACAAATACTCAATTTCCTTTTAAAATAAGTACTAAAAGCTAGTGTAAAGGAAGACATCACTTTTTGAAAATTCTCAAAATATTTATCAGAACATGAATCTTCCTAATATAAATGGTTTCAACTCTGCTTTCTGCAATTCTGCAGGAATTTAACCATTTCCAGCTGCAAAAATTACCACACTTCATGTCAAGTTCACAACTTTGGCTCCCTGGATGCTGCAAAAGTGCCGCTCTCTGAGCATACCAAAAGCCTAAACTGTCTGAAATGAATAACAAAACAAAGAACAGTTGTTATTTCACTGTTTATTGGGTGGTTTTTTTCTTCCAAAGTTGAGGAGTGATTCAGAAAGTATCCTGGGCATCACAAGGGAGCATTATGGGAGCAGAAAGAGCACACTGATGCAGAAGTGATGCTGTTCCCACAGCTATGCTCCCTCCATCCCTAGAGTGTTTTCCCCCCATCTTTTCTCCTCACCACCACCCTGCGTCTCCTGCAGCCTCCTTGAGAAGGTGTGCCAGGTGAAAGCTCATGGGGTGGGAAGCTGTGTGGGTAGAACTACCAGGAGGAGAAAGGGCACAGAGCACCAGCAGGTTCAGCTGAATGAAGTACAGCAATGAGGAGCCAGAAAGCAGGCTGCATCTGTGCACACAGGTGGGCAGGCAACGGCCTGTCTCTCTCCAAGGAAGCTGGTAAAAGGAAGGAAGTAATCCTGGATGAGCCTCAGTGGCTACAAAGATAATGATGCTTGAGGAGGTGGAGGCACGAAAGCTCCAAAGTGATAATCACAGGTTTATTTTTTGCCTTCCCTTTTAACTGCTCTGTTCCTGTCTACATGTCTGTTGCTCATCCTCCTCCCTTCTGCTGAAGCATAAAATAGGGGGCATATCTTTACTGAGACATACTGTGGCTACTCAGGTTCCAAACCATATCACAAGGCAGATGAAGCTCAGATCTGTTTGTTCCCTTCGACACAGATGCCTTTTAACCTACTCTGGTAGTGTTTTATAAAAAAAAAAAAAAAAAAAGTGTAGAAGAGCATATTGAGCGTGGAAGGATGCTGTGCTTTAAATTCACACCTCAGGTTATTTCACTGCATGGAAAAAATATGACTTAGGAAGGCAATGGAGTGAGCTGTTTGCAAATAGTTGGCATTTAATTGCAGAATGAAGAAGAGAAGTGCTACTATTTACAACTGACCAGAGCACATGAGGTAAACCAGTCTGCGACACTTTTCATGTCTTCTATCACATTAGCCTAAGCTCTTTTGATTTTTAGCTCTGCCCCCAACTCAAGGTCATGACTGTTTACGTCCAGACAAGTGCGATATCTCTGTTTTCACTACGATTTTTTACTAAGTTGTTAAATTTCCATGCAGGATTTGTGACAATTAAGTGCAAATTTTCAACAAGGTCTACTTCAGACATCGCTGCAATATCAACTAAGATGTCTGCCTATTCAAAAGGCCCCTTTAAAACGTCTGGCTATGAAAACCACTGGCTACAGAGATATTCCTACAACTCAACAGCGCTAGCTACAAAAGTTCTGCAGAATATTCGTTGACACATTCTGACCATAATAGGTATTATGAATATGGCATTTATGCTTCCTGGCATTGTCTTCAAAAGTATATCACAATTAGTCCGGAGTTTCTGCATTACAAACACCAGAACACTGACATTTCTTAGCTGCCAAGAATGGAGACTGAGATGGACAACAGCAAAGTAGAGAATAAAAAGAAAAATGCTTTGCCCGGGGTAAAGTTAAAGTAAGCCTTTTGTGCATTACACACATGTTTTAATTGAAACAAAAAATGAGCCCTTAGACAGGATTATAGTGGCCTGGGTGTACTACACACTGGTCCTTCCAGGGAGAGATTTTAGGAAACTGGTGTCTCCAGCACACTGTCCTCTAGTCACTATGTATGTAGGTACAAACTGTAAATGCTTCAATAATGAACTAAGGAATTAACTGAGAAAATCCCTCATCTGTTGTTTCGTTCTTTTTCACCATTGTTTTCTTCCATGTTGCAAGATTATAAAGTTGCAAGTCTTTTGCTGTAATGAATATCATTAAAATGCTGGTTTGAAATCATTTAGCTGTACTATCATCATCTTGCAATTATTCTGCTTAATCCTTACTATGTTAACTAACCACAGCTGTTTCCCTTGGCTCATCAGTGATTCCTTCTGAACTTGTGTTCCTCTTCGGAGGAGCTGAACCCTTCCTGGAAGGCAGTGCAGAATTTTCATTTATCATGTTTCTCTCCAAGAAACTGTAGCTGTTGATAAGTATCAGAGAACTTTACTGCTTTCGAACACCACATGTTTCTGCTCTCTGCTCTGAAATTATGTGTTTTTCTCAACCAAAACTTTGTTCCACCAAGGATAACTTCAATTCAAAAACATGATCTAAGCTGACAAAGATTGCACTGCAAAGATAAGTATTCTATACCTTCTCATAGCGTCCTTGACGTCAGGATCTCAGACCTTAGAACATTTAAGCTTACTTAAACTTCCCCCTTCTGTGAGGGAAACAACATCTTAAAGCTGAAGAAGTAAAGAGAGAAAACATTTACTGTCCATGGGATATCTGCAGCTTGAAGGGGAACTCAGTGAGATTGACAATTCTGAAAAAAAAATATCTCTTTTTAAATGTGTATTCCTGAACCTGCAGTATTTAGCAAGACTATTTCATTCCCATGCTGATCCTTTCTTTTGATCACACACACTGGTTTCAGCTCAGAAGCAGTCAATGTTTCTCTAGAAGATGAATTCTTAAGAAGAATTATTAAAAGAAATGCATCGCTTGCACTCTCACTTGTTTACCTCATTCTTTGGTTGATCAGAGGTAGAAAAGGAGTTCTTCAGACTGAAAATTAAGAAACAGAAGAAAACAGATTAAAGAACTATTCACAGTCACCCACATCAATAGCACACTGGCTTTTTCCCACATTGCCTTAGACTCTCTATATGCTTATAAATTTACATACCCCCAAAAAAGGTATATAAAGTACAGGTGAAGTAATTTTTTTAATTCAGCAGCACAAGCTGGGCATTAATGAGCCTTACCCTTACCTGCAGTTAAGTCTACCATTAGCTATCTCCAAGGAAATAGAAGTACTCAGTTTATTGCCAATTGTTGGTGTTACTTGCTATCAAATTGACTGGAGGGAATCAAGTGCTGATGAACTCATCCCAGAATGGCAAAAGAACAAGAATTATATCTTTCTTTCCCTTTAAACAAGATCTATGAGAAAAAGAAAACAAAATGTCCATATCATCAATTTGAGAAAGGGAGAAAATCTTGAAGTACAAGCTAGTGCTATTCTTACTTGTCATGGCAGAAACGATTACTAAAGCACCCTGATTATATTTTTCTAGTGCCAAAATACAGTGGGAATACAAACCTTAGCGATTTACAATAGGGCATATATTCTTAAATTTCAACTGAACATCCATCATTCAATTCATAAGCACTGGCAGAAAATGGGATAAAGGCAAAATATGATCATAAAACAGTATCATGCCACACTAGTATATTTTCCAAACGATGGAGGAAATTGTACTTAATAAAGTATATCTTGGCTTTTGTCAGTTATTTGTTAGTTACAATGTTAACATTCAGGCATGGAGAAATAAAATTCAGTGAAATTATTATAGATTACATTGTCTCCTTCAAGCTGTCATGGGAAAACAGAACATATATGGATTTGTTTATAAGGCCTAAAGGTATCACCCACAAAATAAAGAAGGAACCATTTCCTTGTAATCAGCACAGGACTTGATTGCTTCAGCTGGCAGCTGCAGGTGGCATTAGAGAGTTTAGGAACTGAGGTAAAGGTATGATTGGTTCTTCAGTGTGGATTTTTATTAGACTAAAACTAGTGTAAAGGGATGTCAGGTCTTTAGTGCAAACAGAAGTTGCAGCTGCTGTCCGAATACCCGATCAGTCAGCCTGCCAAATGATTCTACAGTGTGAAAAGCGCTCTTGGAAAATCCTGTCTCTGATGAAAAATAAAGGCAAGGGGATGCCTTGACACTAGAGTAAAAGAATACGAGCAAAGTCAGCTGGCCACACCAATTCAGTTTTACTAGGGGAAATCTGGGCTAACTTCATGGAGTTCTGTAAAGTTACACTTGGATAACCAAGAGCCACTGGCTGCCTACCTGTGAGATAGGCACATCTATTAGTTTTGTCAGTCATTGGCACCATAAACCACGGGCTTCAACTGATAAGAAAGACTAGCTTAAAATTGCACTTTAGTAACAGAAACAAATAGTAAATAGTAAGAATTCTCTCTTCTTTGCCAAAGTTAATGATGGATTTGTTTTTTATCTACAGGTGATAATATCATGATGGGGGGGGGGGTGTTCATTAAAGCACTTATTTTCAGCTTTCTCTAATCTAAATGCTTCTTAAAGATTGGTTTCAAAATGGTTCTCAAAGCTTCTGTCTCTTGAGGATGTCTCAGCAGGTATTTCTTTATGTAGCAGGTCTCAGGTCTTTACTGCTCCTGGAAACGGAATTTGCAGTTGTGTGATGAGTAGCCCAAAATTACATTCTTTTATATACCAATTAAGTTTAATCAGTAGGTCTCACTTGATACAAAACCTGCAGCTCTGTCTTTCGGCTGTGTACTTGCATAATGCCTGGAGGCCCTCAGGACAGAAACACTTGTTTGAAGTAGTTTTCAGTATTTGAAGTAACTGTCAATAGACATTGAAACATTTTTTCATTGCTTTTTCCTGTGCAAGTGTGCAGGACATTCAAATAAAGCCAGCAAGTGGGAGATTCAAAGCAAACAAAACCAGACAGTTTTTACACATAATGTGTAAGTTATGAAACTCCTTGACCCAGGATAGTGACTACTAAAAGCGTATATATGTTTAAGGAGACACTGACAAGTACATTGAAAAGAAATACATGGAGGGGTTGGGGGGTGGGTTGGGTATTAAACACACAGAAACCATTTCTAGCTCAGGAAGTCCCTGTGCTACAAACCATTGTTAGCTGCGACTTTTCTCAGATCAATTGTCATTGTATGATTCCTCTAACCTTATCTTCTCTCCTAGGCACTTGCTTTGGACCATTGTTCAAGAAAAGAGAGTGACCTAATACAGCCTCTCTTCTGTGATGCTCATTGGCTTGTTTTCATATGCAAAGTATAAAATGGGCTTTAAAACAACAAATACTGGAACAGATGCTTATGTCATGGCCTGGCTCTTCCCCCTCCCCAAGACTTATCAGTTCTGTAGATCAACCGAGATACCCTCTAAACCCAATCACTTTTCAGTTTCTGGGCTTTTCTTTCCTTAGAAGGAGCTAAGTGGGAGGTCAAGCCCTGGTTCTGCCTTGGTTGTGTAACTGTCTTTAAATGTTTACCAAGATATGGCTTATCTCTGACTATTCTTCTCTTCTTGTTTGCTTTTCTTACAGCCCAGTGTTTAACTAAACAAATAGCCCAACAGTCATCCCAACGGTCATGTCAACATAATGTATTCATTAACTATTTTAGCAGGTCCTCATCCATCACTGTGGATACTAGAGCTTGACCTGGACATGGAAGCCATTGTCTTTAAGGACAAGCATCTGTTTGGTTTAATGTTCATTCAACTGAGTTAGCTTGAAGCGATGATAAGCACAGCTGGGCTTATTTAAATGTGGAAGAATATAATCTAAAACACACTTCAAATACATAGATTCAGGTCTTCATTTTTAACAAGAAGTGTAATTAGCTACTGAAACAGCCTAACAAAGGACGTAAGGGATTGTCTGTTTCCTGGAAACTTTATGCCAAGGTAGACAGGTGTGGTTTACTCAAACGTGTTGTTCAGTGAGATCCAAGTGTGACTTAGAGGAAAGGGACAACGGGGTAAGGAAATCGAAGCTTTGTGTCATACTGCAGGTGACATTAGAGTGATCCTTCCTGGCCTATGAAAGTCGCCTAGATTTCAAAGCCATGTTCTACTGGAGCATTCATCCATCTAGTGATTCCACATTAAACATGATGACTTGGGTCATTCATAAAACTTGTTAAATATTCCATCAGATTACATAAATTGGTTAAACCAAATGTGAAATAAGAGAGAAGATATGATTGTCTTCCTCTAGATTTCCGTTTTGCTTTCACTTATCTCCTTCACAGTTCTTCCTATCTCCTGTTAAATAACTGATCTGATAATACATTAATCATTTACAAAGCAGTGTCTGGTCTACCTTTTATACATGACTCCAAAGATTTTTCTTTTTCAGTTGCCATAATGATGTTTTAAAATGTTTTCCAGTGATTTGACATTTAATTGCCCTGCAGTTCTTAATTCAAACACTTCAATGTTTATGCATTTTCAAGCACCAGCTGTAACCATACTTGATCTCAAAAACAATACCTCTTATTATAGATGTATTTTTTACAACAAAATCCCCCTTCATTACCTGTCAAGTTTAATAAAATAACCACAATGCTGGAGATAATTACTTGTGTAATGACAGGAGGTTTCCAACTATTTATATTTTTCTTGCATTGTGGAGTTGTCTGTAATTGCTGGTGTCAAATGCAGTTTTGAAACACTTATGACGAAAAGCCATGTTTTCTTATTTTTACTGTAAGTGATTTTGCAGCTGCAACACTCTTCAATACTTGCTTTTAATTTTTTGGATGAGGCGGCAGATTATCCTTCCTCAGCAAAGGGTGTGCTCCAGGTATAACAGAACTAGAACTAACACTGCACTGGATCGGCGGGACTCAGGGAGACAGCTCCACATCCCAGGGGCTGGTGTCATCCAGGCACCCAGAACTCAGGGGAAGAGGCAAGTCATGTGCCAACTAGCAGAAAAATGTGAAGAGCAAAAGATAAAAATCACAGGAGGTAAAAAACCTTTGATGTCTAGGTTCTACAGGGAAGTACTTTGTCTTTTCTTACCCTCTTTGTTTACCTTTTTCTCCTCATGTGTGTTTCAAATCCAGCTTACATTCATAAGGTGCATGGAAGATCATACAACTTGGCAATTCTTTGGCTGGTGGATGAATTAATCTTGAAGGATCGCCTATGTACCAGTTTGCAGAATTAATAGGTCAGCTGCAGGAAAACAGAAGCACTGTATTTTACCATTCAGAATAGGAGGAAGCTTGTTACTGAACAGGGAATAAAGTGTTCTTCCACTTTTGCTGTAGACTGCTGAGGTCAAGTCAACGACTTCAGTCCTTGCTACTGTCATGGCAGAACCTTTTATAAACTCTAGATTCACCTTCAAATACAGATGACTACTTTTGGCTGGATTTTCTTAACTGGATTTTTTATTCAAAAACTAGACAAACACCTACCTCCACGGCTCTCCTTCCTGCCTCGTAGTAGAGCATTACGTGTAGACTGCAAATACTCTCAGGTAACTTTCATCTTTTAAGGTACAATTTATATACCCCACCTCAAAATTTATAACCCCCTCAAGAAGAAGTAAGAGATCACAGTAACTATTTTATATCCACCAGAATTTCAGCAGTCAAATCTTTGCTGGGTATAGTACATAAATGGACAAAAGGTGCTGTAGGCTTCCCTCATGCTCCACCTTCACAAGAGATCAGATTTACCACATGGCTACTTCAATCTCTGAACTTACAGGACTGAGATAGAATCCATTTGGTGTGTTTCACTTTCAGACTTTTCCTACCATTTAGCTGTCAGACGGCAAAACTAGTATGATTCAGAGTTTTCCTGGTCAATGATAAAGAAGTTTTAATATGTTACTCATCCGTTTCAACAGCATTTCCATTCTCAAAGCATTAGAGCTCTTCCAGGGGTAACTATAAGTAACAGTTGTATTTGGGTTAAATGGTAGGATAGTTCCATGTCTTCGGAGAAGCCGTTACTCTGCAACTACTCTCTAAATCAATGCTGCAATTGCAGGAAAGTTTTGGCACGCTACTTATCAATCTTGCAATATAGTCTGCACTACCAATATGCTTTCAAATTTATTTTGGAAGGCACAAGGCAAAGCAACTGTCTTCAGCCAAGGAAGATTTGAGTGTTGTCATGAAAGTTTGCACAGCTAATGAGAATCAGCAGCAACCTACCTCTGCATGAAACACAGAGAAAATGACATCGTACGCAGTAATAAATAGTGCATAATGGAAATAAAGGTATAAACTGGGTTTTAATAGCAGGTTATGAGTTTTAATTATGTATCACTAAAATGAAATATTATTTTTCCTTTTGAAGAGAAGGATTATATGTACGGTTACAGTTCTAGAAACCAAAAATGAAATAAAATTAAGACACTTATGAAAGCACAGTATCCAAAGGAATCCCAACCCAAAGACTGTTTTCTTACTTTCTACTGTTAAATATATATTTTTCTAAAACAATGAAAATACAGATATTCCACAGTTTCCATAACTGAAAATATTTAATTAGAATAGGCTTTGAAGTGCAATCTAATTCAATGGCAGATATTCCAAAACATTCATATATTGAAAAAGATATTTATGCCTACTCTATAAAATTGTACAGCTAATAAATGTGGGTTATTTCTGTATTTTATAAAATCTTAAACATTTTATTTAATACCTTATATATAAATTAATTGTGTTTATTTTCTTATATATGGCACATATCTGGTATTATATATTTACTATAAAACATATTTCTATTTGATTAAATTCATTATTATCAGTATACTTAAATTCAGGCAAATTAAATAAATTACCACAAAGATTCATGAAGGATGAGCAATAAAAGAGTAAAGGTGAAGAATGAAATGGAGGTTGGGGAGGAGGACGAAGAGAGAAAATCACCTAGGAAGAATGAAGAAAGTTTGAGTAGCAAATAACAAAAAAAAAGGGGAGGGGGGGTAAATGTCATGGGAAGCACGAGGACAGACATACACAGAGAGAGTCACACTGTGTGAGATGGGGGATGCCATCCAGCATCCACTGAATTCAGTTGAATATTTAGTATTTTCAAGTATAATATAACTGTCAAAGAAATGGAAAGAGTAACTAGAGATAAACCTGGAGAGACTGGGTCAAAGAGATTAAATAATAAAGAAGCAAATAAAGTGCAGTGGGAAAGAAGGGATAAAGAGACAACAGGTTGACGAGAGAGAAAGCAAATTATATCTAGAAAACTTATAACCAGAAAACACCATGGGGGAGGGTGTGCAGATATAGATATACATAAATATATATAATTTTGTGGTAAAAAGTGGAAAAAAATGGGAATATAAGAAAACAAGCTACATAAAATAGGATAGAAAACCAGTGTGAAGCAAAGTGCTGGTGAGGCAAAAAAGGTATAAAGATGGGTGGAGGCCTGGAGGAAAGCCCAACTGTCAGGAGCTGCAAAAGAAGAGAATGAGAATGGAAATTTAAAAAGTTAGCACAATAAAGAAGCAAAATTAGAGAGAGAAGCATGGGACAGATCAGTGAAAACACTCATTTACTTCAGAGATGAAGTCGTGCTGTGTAAATTTGTCACTCTGAAAATATTTTTTAGGGAAAAGCACTTTTCCTCTGTACAGCCAAGAGGGGAACAGCTTGGCACAGCAAAAGAAGTGGAGAAGCACTGTCTAACTTGCTATTCATCCATACACTTAAGAGCAACCGCTGTCTGGCCATGGCTAGTTCTCCTCTCAGCACACACAGCACCGGGCCAGTGGAGACTGGGACGAGGTGATCCTCAACTGGTGTGTCACCAGAGCTGCAGTGCCACTGGCTGCAGGGGACACGCACGCCAGAGTCACTGGGCACAGGATCTGCAGGACTGTGGAAACAGAAGGCCCCCCGCCAGAGACAAATGCAGCTATGGTCGCCTCCTGTAGAGCTCTGTTGTGCTGACAGCAATCTCTCAGGGTGTCCCTGCCCCAGCACGAGTCATCTGCGGCCACAGTCCCTCAGGGGTGTCCTTGCCCTGGTGTGGGTCACCCATAGCCACAGTCCCTCAGAGGTGTATGTATGTAACCCTCACCACCAACAACCCTGTTTCCTAAATGCATCTGCTGAGGGGCCCCACGGGCTCCTCCAACTGCCCAAAGTTCTGGTGCACACCGCGGTGCTCGTGCCGGTGCCAGAGCCGTTGGGAAGCAGCTGTGGCCGGGACAGGGTTGTCCATGGCCTCCTCCCACACCCGTCACTCCTGCAGCCTCCTGTTGCCCACACCCAGCTGCTCATGGCCACCACAACCCCTGTCAGTGGCCAAATTGAAGAACAACAGGAAAATCACACTTTTCTCAAGGGAGGGATGAAGCAAAGGGACACGGGTCAGGGTGGACTTGAGAGCCAGCACTCCTGGTCCTCCCATGGCCACCCAGCTCCTGCTGTGTTACCAGAGGGGCTCTCCATAGCCCATGCTCCAAGTCCCCTGAGCAGCTCCGGCTCATTCAGTGGGGTCCCAGCAGACACCCCAGGGCCTCAAGAGGTTGCTAGAGGACCTGTTGATGTTTTTTGATAATCTGGGAACCTAGACATTAGTTACATATTATTAGTATTTATTCTTAAACTAGGACAGCAAGTATTTTGTCATGGCTGATGTACAATACTCCGAAGCTGCCAGTGCCACATATGATGTCAACTTCTTGGCAAGAGGGAAGCGTTTCAAAGTAGACTCTGAAACGACAATTTTTATTTTGATAATTCATCACAGTTTTCTTCATGGTCAAGAATGCCTTTTTTGAATGATGACATGTTGGGATAATTAAAACAATATAAAATAAGTGGGATGAATAAATGTGTTTTTCTAAGGAAAATCAGCATTGAACAAGGAGTATTCTTTTGTGACTGGATTTCGTGTACAGCAAGGGTGTTTATAGCAGTACAGATGGCTTGTGATTCGACCTTAATTTAAGTTTCTGGCTGGATTGTACTCTGTATCAACGGGAATTATAATTTTAATACCAGTCCTGTATTTAATTCCAAAACTGTTGGAGTTGTGTATTTGTTTACATATTTTGCTCCAAGATAAAATCTCAATGACAGTAAATAAGCAGTGTCATGAAATCACTATTTATTTGTCAGGACTAACAGAATTCATTTGGACTGAACTGATTTTCCAAAAGGGTTTTTAAGGGTTTTGGGGTTGGTTTTATTTTGTTTTCTGTTGAGGTTTTTTTTTTTTTGCAAGCATTTTAGCTTTATTACCATGTTGCTGAAAATGCTGTCTTTGCACTGAATACTGCTCTCACTTGTTGTGTCCTTCTGTGCAATAGACCTTTAGTTAGCAAATACACTTTGAAAGTAAGGGTTCCAAGTACTGATATTTGCTTATAATCTTACCTTTTGGGGAAATATTTACAGGGTAGGGCATCCTGTGGAAATTTTCTTTTCTCCTTCTGTAAAATACACCAGTTTAATAGTTTTACTCTACTATTTTGTTATGCTATTTTTATAGCCAGATTATTGCACATAGATACAGTAACGGGGATATATACCAGGAAGAAAGAAAACCTGCTTAAGCTGTAACGACATTACTGGTACAAGGACAACTGGGTATGACTGAGCTACAAAAGCTGGAAAGAAGCTTAGGTTCGAAATTTTAACCATCGGAGAACTGAGGTTCTGCTTTAGATTTGCAATAGATGATGTGGGGGCAAAAAGCCAAACTTATTTTAAGACACAAACTGACAGAGAAGTTTGACAAACATAAGAGGTGTCTTGGAGGAGGTGGAGGAGGAGGCATGACTTTACATGATGAATGAAATTTTTTTTTTCCATGGTAGTAGTTTACAATTTAAAGCACATGTTGTGAAAAGGGCCAGGACGGTTCTGAGTATGAACTAGGAGGCTCTATCTTCAAGCCCTTTGATCTTTGATCTCCACACCCAAATGAGGACTTGAGGATGACCTGGAAATGGACATTTTAAAAGCACTGGTTCAAAGACTTGTGAAAAGGAGGGGGAAATAGAGAGGTTTCAGGGCAGACATGAGATGTAAGTTAAAAAAATGGAAAAGCAGCAAAAAGTACTTGATAAAATGGTGCCTTGTTAGTGACAAACCTGCTGTTAACTGTGTCCTCTTTGCCTTTTGTCTTAGGTGAGGAAGGGAAACAGACTTGTTGAAATTCTCGTAGTAACGATAAGCAGGGGAACCTGCTCTGAAACTGAGGGTCTCTATAGATCTCCAAATCCAGAATATCGAAAAGACTAGACTTTTTGCAAATCAGCTGTGGCACAAAGCTGAGAGGAGCCTTCTCCAATACCTCTCAGAGCAGGACAAATTTAGGCAAGTTCTTAGGATGTATTTTTTATTCCAGAAAGTGATAGTAAGCAACTAATAAGATGCTCTCCTACACTTAGTTATAGCCAACCATTACATGGTGAGCATGAATTAGCAATTTCAGTAAGACTAAACAATAACAATGAAGGTTCACTTTGCTTAGGAAAAGAGGAAAGGAAAACACAAACATGGGAATTTCAGGAAGCACATTTCAGCACTTTCATAGTGTATGTTATGTTTTCCCTGGAAATTAACATAGGAAAAAGAGGAGTCCAAAAGAGCTGACCATTTCTTAAACAGTCTATGCTAAGGATATCAACTATTGCAATGAGGAAGAATAAAGAAAACGTATCAAGATCTCTCTAGGCAGATTGAAAGCTCTCTAGTATCCTCAAAATACAAGAAAGCATTCGAATAAGGCCAAATTACTACCATTATTAACTAACACCTTAAGGACATAGGCCCAATTCACAGAATAAAATGTCTCTTGCTAGTTGTGTCAAAGGTTATCAGATGATACTGTTAGCTGAAATATGAAGCAGAGACTACTTATTCATCATTGTCTGCTGTGCTGCTTCTTTCATAGGTCTGGAGAAGAGTTTTTCAGAAATCATACCTCCTCATCTTCCTTACACACACCGTATCAGCCAGACTCCAGAGATTAAAGGAAAAACAATTTATCACGTATAAAAACTCCCTGTTTTAAACATGGCCATCAAGGCTCATGTTCAAACAGAGGTACTACCATTTGGAAAACTGTCTAGTGTTTTCTTAAAGCTACTTGAGCAGACAGTGTGGAGTCATTACCACTTGAGAAAATTATGCAAATGTCTTACCCAAACACTGCTGACCATAAACCACGTACTTGTACTGGGCTCCTTTCGATGAAGCACAGTGACTACATTTCATCAGCAAAAAATTCAAGTGTAGGCATGTAAACCCCGTAAACACTTGGCATGGCTGGACTAGAAAGGAAATTTCCACCATTAGCACTCGTCTGAAATTTAGCTGTCTCCTATGTAGCACAAAGAAGAATAAGACAGTTGCTAAAATAATACATGTAGGTACTTACTGACCTTTTCTTCAGCTTGAGGGATGAGTCAATTCATGTTCCCAAACAGCTAACTGGATTTTATTTTTTTTTCAGTATCTATCCTGTGTTCAATATTTCTTTGCAAACACGGAAGTGAAGTCTTAGTCTACAAACTACAGAAATAAGCATTTGCACTTCTGTTGAGTTTTCCACCTGGTGATGTTCTGGAACAGTGGCAGCCTGATTGAAAAACTATTACTAAGTATTTTAAAATACTTCTTCAGAAGTTTCATTCAACCTAATCAGACCACTTCCATGAGTAAGCTCAGTGAATAACAGATTTACAATTGGTACCCAGTGAATTACCTGGCAAAGGTTCAATCTCATTTTTAGATTGTCTGAACATGAGTCTCAAAAGATAAAACACAGAAAATGTTACTGCAACTATAAAAGAAACAAAAGTTTCCAAAAGTTTTTGTAAAGGGAAACTTCTGCTTTTGGATAAATTGCCGGTTCACCAGACTGATCACTATCACACCATGCTGTCTCAGATACGCCCATTATATGCAATCAGTTTAAGGAATTTTACACATGAAAATGACCTGTTTCTCAACCTTTCCTGCGTACGTTTCTCCCACATCAACTGCATTATATGTAATAATACGGACATCAACTGTGGGCCTGATTCAGAGGTCCTAACTGCTCACGGTCTTACTGAGTTAGGTGGGAGCTGTAAGTTCTCAGTGGCCTTGAGAATTAGACTGATATACTCGCAGGCTGTCACAAAAAGACCATTGTGTTCCAGATGAAGTATTCATAATATTAAATGTATCTCTGTCATTTAAGGTCTGGAGAATTGGCATTCTCTTTTGCAGATTACTGCACGAAACTTTCAGTTATATTTATAAGTGATGGAATTGAAGCACAAAGTGTTGCGGATAGGTAAAGTCAGAAATATGCATGTATTTTCCTCATGGAAAGCTAGGAAATACCAAAAGTATCTGTCGTATCAATTACAGCTAATGCCAAACAGCTATTATTACCAAGAACCATGCTTCAGAGCATATAAAGCTTGATAAATTCCTTGCTTTCTTAAGCTCAGCAAGCAATTCCTTTAAATTAAACTGTTTTGGCAGGCAGAGTCAGTATGTGCAATTCCAAACATCCTCACACAAAGCACTGTAAATACAATTTGTGGCAGTACTAATATAACAGGCAACATTAAAACAGATAATTATTTCATGAAAAAATAGAAGTGTGCCCAAGGTTTCACCCCTTATTCTTTTCTTAAAGGGACACCAATTCCCTCCCAGTTTCCCTATTACCATAGCCAAAGCAGAGACTCCACAAGCTCTGGCAAAATTCTTAAAATAAGAAAGCATTCTGGGTATGTTTTTCCCATTTGTGTCACTAGTTATTATAAAGCAACACTATTGCAATACTACAGTATTACTGTGTTAGTGAATATATCTCATTTAGTTTTGTTAAGTACCATCAGACTGCCAAATACCCAGCGCTATAGAAGTACAACATATAATCGTGACACAGTAACATTAGACAATGTCAGCCTCCTGCTCCAAAATCCAATTCTGTGGTTGAATGTCAACAAGATGCAACATTACACAAAGTGCCCACAGCCAGCAGGAGCCTGGGGAACTGCAGGTTATAGGGCAAACAGCCCAGATTAGAATCTGTCCTGTACAAACAAACACAAGATGAAGGACCGCAGTGTAGCAGAACAAAACTACTTTTGAGGCAAGGTCCTGTGGTGAGATTAATTATAATACATGCAAAAACAGAAAAATTGTTAATACCTAATAAATCATTAATGGAGGTAAGCAGGGAAATTACTCACTGCTCTATTGAATTAGTGTTTTAAACTGTGGCTGAAATCTCTCATTAAACAGAATAATTATTAAATGAGCCAATGAACCATGTAATAATAATGCTTGTTTCCTTGCATATTGAACCACCAACAAAGAGGTGTTCAGATATGCTGTCACACGCAGTAAGCAAAGTCTCTACCATTCATCACCAGACTGCATCCTCCCTCTTGACAGCATTGCATACATTGCATTGTAGCACTCTATCAGGTATGGACTGATTCTTTATTTAAAAACAAAACCAAAAACAAAGCATAAACCTTGGGGTTATCAGCCAGCTAATGTAACTTACCATTTCAGGTCCTCTTTCTGAGTCTCCATTATTATCTTCCCCATCCCTTTTCTCTCCCATGATAATGGTGCTAAAGCGTGTCAGTGTGAAGTGTTAAGCTAAAGCCTGCACTTCAGAACTAAATCTTGCTAAGATAAGAGTTTTGCCTCTTTTTTACTGCCTGTCCTCCAGCGAAAGCTCTCTTGGTGTTTCTTTTATGCAACGTAATCTTCCATAAGAACCAAAAGACCTTTTATGGTTTGGAAGACCAAGGAAAGGTTTCCAGTCTTTCTTCAAGACAGTTAGTCTGAGGAGAAGAGAGATCTCCAGTCTTTAAACAATAATACCTCCCTCTTTACTTAAAGATGCACGAAGGAAACTCCATGGTTGGTCTGACCAGTGTCTTGTCTCTACTGCCCCTGCTCTGCAGAGGTTGTCTTTTGGCTGCCTTGAGAATTTCAAACTTACAACACTGGCTCTAAAACCATGAGCATCCTTTTTTCTTCCCATGTCTTTAAAAGCAAGATATGAATGTGCTTTTCTTCATAAATTCATCTTCAAGCCATTCTCTACACAAATCTAAGCACAAGATAGAAACTTTTTCCTGATTCCAACTCCCCCTATGCTGGCCTTCACCAAAGCTTCCCTGGACTGACAACTGATACGGCCATTGGCAACACAGCCTGTCTAAACACCCCGGTACCCTCTCGTTCCAAACTAGATAGAGATGTCAGGGACTCGTTGGGCATCTAGCTGTGCAACCAGCCTGAGCGATTTCTGACTTTAAGTGCTGCCACTTCTTGCGCTGGGTTCGAAGCTTGCCTTGCTTCTCCTCCCATATGTCATACAAGGCTGGTGGATTGCAAGGAACTTCTTTCAGTTGCTGCTGGACTTCCACCTCTGTGTGCTGCTACAGATGTGGAACCGCAGCCTCAGCTGGTATTGCTGCTGTTGCTGTTCTGCCAGCCATTTTGGGAATATTTGCATCTTTCCCTCCGCACAAAAGGATCCTGAGAATTTCTTATAACACGCAAGAACGGGCAGAACTCTTACCCAGTATGATATTCCAAAGAAAATTAACTAAGTACAGTTATTTTTACCTTTTTTTAATATATATGTACATAAAAGAGAAATATGTTATCCTTTTACTTGCTGGAGCTTCCTCGTATCGCGGTCACAATTTGCTGTTAACAACAGAAAAATGAAGTCAGCTATAGCTTTTTGGTCTCTTCCAAATCCAAAGAATAAAAAATTTATGATGCTGTTCTGGAATCTGTCCTAAACATACATTCTTGGACTTGTTTTAAAAGAATTCTTTATTCCAAAAATAACTCCATATTCCAAACTTTTGATTCAGTACGTGCTGCCCATATTAAAAGCTTAAACAGCTTTTAAAAGCTTAAGCTCTGCATATATCCTTTGTTTCAGAAAGGTATTGTGCAGTTTTCATTGTCTCTGTAACAAATAGGTTGATTAAAACAAGACTTTTCAAGGCAAAATCTTAAAATATGATTCATGGCATAATGACTTTAAAATCAAATTCAGATCCGACGTAAGGAGATGCACCACTAAATTTTTTGTAACAATGACTCACACCAGATCTGAATCTGGCTCTTTGCTAGTCACTGAAATCTTGATACCTCCATTACTGCAGCATCAGCCAATTTTGTTTCCTCTGTAACTTTTAGTGGCTTCTGCCTCTGTGTTTTAGAGCTGTCTAAAATTCAGCACAATGGAAGGGTGCACAACTTCTTAAGGCAAAGAAGTTGGACAAAGAGCATCTGGCCTCATCTGGTACAGACTTCCTGCGAGATCTTTGTCTCTGGAGCCATTTCTATTAAAAGATCTGGAAATCTAAGCAATAGGTCCTTCTGCTTTTACTGCCTCTGGCTCTGGAGTGCAATCCAGACTTCTAGTTGGTGTCTAGGCTTGTGACAAGGTGTCTGGGGAGAGGTACGCAGTTCAAAGCATACGCTTTCACAGTACCTTTCTGAACAGCAGTCCAACTTAAACATCTGTATTAGGAAGCTGGCTTCACCTTCAGCTGGCTCAACAAAGACAGATACTCCTTCGTAGTGTTTCCCTCCACTGATTTCAGTTAAATAGTTGAAGTGGGATAGAACAAATACGTCCTGTGAAGTGGCAATCCAAAAGCCTCTCTACCCGCAGAAGAGCCATCCAGGCCTGGACTTGAAGAAATGGTGATGGAGCTCCTCTGGACATTTTCTTCTCTGGTTCACTTGGGCTCCAGAGCCTGGAATCCCCTCCCCTTCACCAAACCTGTGCTATGCACCTAAATACATACTTTCCAAGAGGTCAGCATTTGCTAACTGCTGGCTTTTAAACATAGCTGGCAGAGGAGGCCATGTGGCCTCTTCTCTATGGCCCTGCCCTCCATAAAGTTGCTGAGCAACTGGCAGTGTCGGCCTTCCACATGTTCAAACTACCTTTGGTCAAAGGAAACGCCTCTGATTTCTGCAAAGACAGATATGTTTTGTGCTTATAAAGAGGGAGCCTGACACTGCAACCTACTGCACAGGGCACATATCTACAAGGGGGGAGTTTTCCTCTCTACTTCTGAGTTTTACCAGCTTCAGTACAAAGCTGGGGAGAAGGACTTCATTTTCTGTAAGGTGAATGCCTCAGCCATCAGGTGACAGAACCAGTGGTCTCCTCACACCTGGTCTGGTCCCATGAATGCGCTATTTTCTGCTGTGCAGGGAAACACAGGCACCACCTGCTTAAACTCTTGAAGTTAGGTAACTTTTCCAAAACTAGCCCTAAATGAGCAATTTTCAGGGTGGCAACTGTTTCTCTGCAGCTCAAGCATTTCATCCAGTCTAAATGCAGTAGCATTCAGCTTCTGACCCACTGATCAGCTAACAAGAAGCACCAAATACATTAACGTATATTCTCAAGTCCCTACATTCATGATGTTACCAGTGTTATCAAATACTACCATAGTGCTATCAAAGTAACTACGGACAGACCGCAGCCAATGATGTTTCATGTAGAAACAGTGAAGGGGAACACATCCCCACACAAAATATGCCGGTGACACAAGCAGTCTGACTTGTTCCCCCTCCACGTGCTCCCCAGTTCTGCCTGAAAAGCCATTTCCTTTACAGAAACTGTTTCTCTTTGGTTGTTTAGCCATAGCCAAGCGTGTGAAGAACCTCTCCTTCACTCCCTTCCAGGATG
Source organism: Anarhynchus alexandrinus (assembly GCA_008711295.1). Taxonomy (NCBI): domain Eukaryota; kingdom Metazoa; phylum Chordata; class Aves; order Charadriiformes; family Charadriidae; genus Anarhynchus; species Anarhynchus alexandrinus. The sequence continues at coordinate 938,512 of VUYV01000050.1, read as the reverse complement.
TTGGTGGGGACAATACCTGCCTTCACAGAGGGACTTAGACAACATCTTTAGTCCTACGAAGGATCTCAAAAATCGCACATAATAAAGCACTGAGTATGAAGCATAAAGGACGATTATCATTGTGTTAATTTGAAATAAATCAACCAGATTTTCATAATTTTAGCTTTAGAGATTGATTTTATAAATATAAATAATATAGTAACATACATAATTGTCAATTAGCCATTTTTAGCTGAAGAAATACAGAAGGAATAAATAGGGACATTATATAGAATACATAAAAGATCTTACTACATTAATAAAGTATATTAATATTGATTTATGCTATTATGTATTAGTTTACACAATACAGTTTTATACAATTATTTATGAGTATTTTAAACTGTAGTAAAAATAAATGCTGATGTAAAGCTAAGATGGAAATAGCTAGGACTTCAACTCTGCAAATTCCAACAGTTATTTCCCACAACACTAAGCTTATCCACAGCTTAACTATTTTATGGTGCGACATTTTTAACTTCACATTAAATAAAGCACCATGATTTTAACTTAGAAAGAAAAACAGAAATAAAAATGCTACTGAAGTACTGTATGAGTGAGTTAACAGTATTGCAAGAACTCTGGCTTCTGGAATTTCCTGAGTTTTGAGTGCCTGACTTTTTGACTTGGTACTGCACCAAAACTAAAAATTTCTTTTTAAAGAAAGAAGGGGGGAAAAAAACCTTATTTTGTTTGGGATTTTTCTACATGCTTTTGACTTCCTTAGCACATCTTATAAATTTCCTAAGCACAACCTTACACCTCTTTGTCTAACATCAACTAAACAGAGAGATAAACTTAATAAGGAGGCCTCCGTAAAGAATAATCCATCATATGCCTTATTGCAGAGCACAGTGTGCTCCAGTTAGTTAGATCCACTACTTTTTACCTACTTTGTCTACTACTATCTCTAATCCTCACAAATTAGGGCATGCCAATCTGTTCTCTAAACCTTAGTAGCTCCTTGCTTTCATAAAATTAAGGCTTAATTAAAAAATGCCTTTAGAAATGTGATATACAAAAGTGGATGTATGGCTATGCGGATCTAGACAAGGTATTTATACTTGCCATACTGACCTTCCCATTCACTCTTGCTCCTCTTGTCTGTTTAGGCATAAGCTTTTCACAACAAGATCTCCATGTATACTTCTGATTAATGCTAGCATCAAGGCCACCTCAAAGTTGGTCCATAGACCAGAGGTGTCATAATCTCCTGAAACTCAAGCCCTACCAGCTGTCTATCTAATCCTAGCAGCTTTGCTGACTTTAGAAACACTGAAAGGAAATGCATGCAAGCCTCAAGTAGTGTTGTCTTCCTCTGCTTAAAAGAGGCTCCAATGCAGACTATTACAGTGCAAGACCAAAAAAAAAAAAGAAAAATAATCTTATGGCCAGACTAACACTGGTCAGGGCACACTGTTGGGTCTCATTAAGGACAGTACCAGTGTGGGCACAGCTTATGTACTTGTCATGCATCTCACAGAAAGGACTCCCAGCTTCTGCAGCTCAACAATATAAACCAAGATACAGGGTCACACTCAGAAGTGAAGCTTTCTTTGCTATGGATTAATTGAAAACACAAAACCTGCTTGCCTTCATTCTTTAAATGGGTTTTTATCATTACTAAATGGCTTCTGTCGAGCCTCATGCATATACATCTCAGATGGACAATGAAAGAAAACTATCACTGTAACTGTTATTTCCAGACAGATGCAAGACGTCGTGTTGAACACCTTCTAAACTAAGATACCAGAAGCTTCTCTCCTTGAACAGCATCAGACTCCTTATGGCAATACTGTGTGATCCTCAGATGTGCTTTGTTTTACTGACACAGGAGACATAAACCAGTCTAGAAAGTGGTCTTAGAATCAGTGTTTATTGTGCAGGTCCCACATACAAAGATATGATATGAAATATAACTGATGCGTGATATGAGAGCAAACAGTAAATGAAAACCAGAAGATTGCTTGTGTTTCCAATCCAAACAGTGTCCAGAAGTACCAGAGCAAAGAAAATAAGCCAGGCTGAAAAGAAACTTTACAAGCACCACACAAAAGCTATCTTGCACATAGAGCCATATACAGCATATGTGCTTCTAAATCTCATCCTATTTTCAGGAATTTAATCATGGATAAGCCTTTTGCTGCCACCTGTACAGAAAGCGATGTCACACGGAGTACTTGAGGGCAGTGAAAATAAATAGGCTATCAAACAGTTGAACTAACAGACATGAATTAAATTTGGGATCCAAACTTCTCTGCAGTAAAAGTTTTATCCATGTTCACTCCTGCAGATGACAAGTTTAATTGCTGTTCAGTGACATTCATTTTAATGTCAAATATAATTTCAACTTTGCCCTCTTATTTATCCAGTGTAGAAACTACACACAAGCATAAACGATAGGTACCAGAGAACCAACCTGTGGTACACCAAAGCAGTTGTTTCAGGAGCTCTTGAGAGACTGCTAGTCTGACGAGGATGCTCATCACATCCATCTTACACTGAGATCACAAATATTTTGTTTGTGAAAACTAGTGTTTTCCTGCACATCTCAAGGCATGCCAAAGTGTAGTCCTGGAGGACCACTGACATCTGGTGGTCATTTCAGTCCTTCCCAACAGTACCTGCAGCTCCTGGCAGGCAACCAGCACTAGCTGAAGTGCAGAGATCATTGAGGCTTGGGAGGAAGAAAAACAGCTTCATCAATAACTAGCCTGTATCACAGCACACAGGGCTGCTAGTGTCAACTAAACCGGCCTGCCTCTGCGAGTGTAAGTGTTCTTGTCTAGAACTAAAACATTAAAAAAAAAAAAAAGGAGGAAGGAAAAAGTAAAATAGAAATTAATTCTAAAGAAAGCTAAGTCCCGTATATTGAAATTTACCATGACTTCATCAGATTATATTTTACAGATGGCCTGTCAGACATACATGCCAGGGAAGCATTAAGTTACAGGCCTTACTCTGTGTTTATTAACTTAGTGGAATTCGTTGGCTACAAGTAAATGCAGATGAACTGCAATATACAAACAACAAACTCAGTTAAAGCTGCCAGCACATTAATAGTATTGTTGGATTAAGCTTACTCTAGAGATAATAAAGCTCATCTAAATAGAGCACATTTAATTCAACAAGTTCTTGAGAACAACTGGGTCATGAAATAGAATTATATAAAACTGTCTTTTCGACAAATAAAAAAAGCATTGTTTCCTAGGTAAGATGTTTCTTATTACTGAAAAGGAGCGATGAGATTTAGGTCTTCTTTTGCTCAACAACTAGCACAATATTAAGTTATAAGCAGGAGTATTCAACAATTTTATCCATTTTGGTGTCTGCTGCACAGTGAGACTGCCAAGACAAAAACTGCCTCAGCTCTCTCCACCGAACTTGAGAGCAGATCTTCTTGGTGCTCAAAGCAATTGTGCAGAGACCACAGCCACCAGCACTGGATCTAAAATGTACTTAGGCCTGGCCGCACTGGTTGTTGATAGGCAAACATTTAAAGCTATGTTTTGCTTGTTATCTACAGCATGTAAACAAAATTCTGAGGCTTTCAGACATTCATCAAGAAAACTGTCATGAGAGTGTTCAGCCCTTCCCGACTGGTTCCTTGCTGCAAAAAGATTCAATGTCTACCTTCAGGTAAACGTGCATTTCTCACTGAAACAGGAGCTCAGCTCAAACTTAATAAAACTCTCGGCATCTGCTGAGTAGTGGAAAGTAATCAAAGTGTTTTTCTATACCTTTCCTGCAAGCTACATGAGTGCAGCTTTGCAAAAAAACTGCAGTACAAATCACCTGTCTCCAAACTGACCTGGATTTTTCACCTACCACCAATATGACACCTCCCCACAAGTAAACAGATCGCTAATTACTGTTTCACCTTCAATCTAGGCTACCCAACCAGTTTGAAAGACAGTGAAGCATTTTAAATTACTTTTACAAAATGCATTGTTGTGCATACATTTTCTCATTGGCTGTGGCACACTGTGGGCTAACATTTACTAGAGGCACATGCAATTGCTAACATAGCCAAATATTGTGCAAAAAAATAGCCAGTGCTCAGAGTGGAAACAAGAAAGCGTACATGGGACACTAATATGGAGACAACTGTATCAAGCCATCCCAATGAAAGCAGGAAATGTGCACCAAGAGAGTTTGGTTTGACTCAGCCAGGGCTTGTGCCTGAGCTGGGAACCTGGCTGGGCCAAAGGCTACCCAAAAGGCTTTCAAAAGACAAGTGTCAGTTTTTTCACTCCCATTTGTACTTCGGCAGAAGTCTATCATCTGTTGACTGCTGATGCCTCTGGAGAACTTCACTCATGTGGCCCACAAATCACTGATGTTCATACGTGTCTCAGGTCTCCTCCTGTACAACTGCATGAACGCACAGTGGCAAAAGTGGCTCCACAAGACTACCTTTTAACACATTCCTGAAGGTCCAACTGTGAATCAGTAGACATTAATCAGTACAGAGACACTCACTCCCGTACACAACAGGCCTATGTTCCACTTAAATCCTAGTCCGAGCATTTAAAGTGCTATTTTCAGTATTCCAACAATGCTGGTTTCTGCACAGTAATGCATTTCACCCACAGTGAAGAGCTATCACATTGCTGCATATCTATTAAATAAAAGCATTATAATTAGGTCAGCTACTGGGTAAAGGAGACAATAACCATTTTAACAAAGCACTGTCACAGCCCTTATAGCTCCTCGTCTGAAAAGAAAGTCTCTTCTTTCTTTTGTTGTCCCCCTAACATTATTTTCCACAAATATCTCAGCATTGCCATTCCAATTATACAACAGCAGGAGACAATTACTGTGTGACAATGTCCTAATTCACCGATGTAACCTGTCTTCTACTTTTATATTTTACTGGGGATATTTTCCTGGAGGGTAGAGATGGCCTCCACTCACCACCAGGGACAGAGAGGTCTAAAAATAATTTTGCCTGGTTCTAATTGATAACATCACATTGGCAAACCTCTTGCGAAGACACAGGAAAGCAAGATAACCCACTCCCGCCAGCATGCTGACCAGCAGGGTGGTGCCAAGAACCCTGGGTGCCCTCTTCTTGGCCACACGGAATGCCGTTGGCAGAACAGCGGAGATTAATATATTGTTGACGTGTCCTAAAACTTTGTAAAATGCTTTTCTCTTCAGGACACGCTCATAATAGGCTTCCAAGTTCGGCCGCTTTCCATTTCCCCAGTTTCTTCTTGCTAATCCCAGAAACTTCAGGCGATGTAATGTGACAGCAAGTGATACATCTGCCAGACTGAAGAAATCACCACAGAGCCAAGGCTGTTTTTCATCTTCTAAGCAGAGATAAAACATAAAGAATTAGGAGCTAATGGAATACAAGCATACATAGAAGCCTCCATGGCCTAATGTTTAGTTTAGTGCTATTTCAAAATGCTGTCTAATAAACACTACCAACACTTCAGCTAAATATGACTTTAATCAATGAACATTTTACCCTGTCCATTCTTCACACAATATTGTAAAGTCTTAAGCTCAGCAACCTGGCCTACATTTGTTAAGGAAAAAAGAGCCACATTTTGGGTCCAAAAACGAAAACTCGCAGTAAACACTTATTTTCCTCAACTACATTTCTCAAATCTGGATTAAACAGAAGTGGAAGGGAGGAAGGCAGCTTAGCTTTTACTGAAAAGCTACCACTTGCCTGAAGAATTTATCATCTTGCCTGTGTCACTCAGCCGTATGGAATTGACTCAAGAACTGCTAATTTGCTGGAGACTTTCAAGTCAAAAAGAAACGGCTGAGATGACTGACCTGCACCAAACGCACCAGCTCAGCAAGATGATGGTTTGTCTACCCGTCTTTCCTTCGTGCCCACTAGACCCCAAAGCACGGGGTTTTTACACTGAGAAGTTTGAGAAGTGATGGACATTCACACTGCCGACCGCTAGTCAGGAGCACAGATGGAGACCCCAGGTCCCCTCTCCAGTCACAGGAAAGAGGTGAATCTTGCTGGGATGGCTCAGAGCAGGCACTGCCAGGCAGCATCACACCTCTAACTTCAGTGATCTGACCCATCACCACCTGAAAGGGCTGACCTGTGCTGACTCCACCAAAAGCTTTTGAAACCCAGGATATGAAATTTGGTAGTTAGCTTAGCTGCCAGCATGATCTAGCTGGAGTCTAGATCTTAAACAGGACTATGCCGTTCCCTCCTCATTTGCAACCTTTTGCAGTTCTTCCCACACAACAGGCACGCAAAACCAGTGACATGAATGTTCAGCAGCACCTCCGTGGAAACAGAGAAATTCTGCAATGTCCTTTTCAACTCATTTGCCACCAAAGGAAAGCAATAGTTGGGCACACCACTGGTACCAGTCCATTTCGACCGGCTGTGCAGGTCTAGAAGAAACGCCTCTACAGAGAGTGAGCGTATCCTATGTTGCTGAAAGGAGACCTGGGGATTCACCCAGTGCATTCAGTATAAGATGATGGAAAGAAAGACCAGCAAAGCTAACCTGTGTGAAAGAGGGATGCCTGCAGTGGCAGCCGCAGTCAGTGAGGAATTTGAGCAGCAGCAAGAGATGCAGAAGCTCAGAGGTTGACCAGGACCTGGAGAAGCATTGCCCACAAACCTCAAAAATGTGAATACATACCTCTGACAAAATTCCACGAGGCATGTAACAGTCCTATGTTTTATGAAATTCTGTGATCTTGGCAGTTTTCCTAAGCTCATCAATACTGTATCAGTTGACTCCTTGAAAAGGAGGTTATTTAGCAGAGAAAGCAAAGGGACTGCTAGAAATGGTGACAGACTCAGTTTGCTGAACAAAATCCTACCAACCTTTGTGAGTTAAAACATTTTCTGTGACTCTTTCACTGTTGAGTCAGTAGAAAATTTAATCTGGGTTTTCAATTGCTGGTTCAAATCTACTGTCTTGGTAGTAACTGATAATTATTACAATAGCTATTTATAGAGACAAATGCAAAGAGTTATTGATCTGAGTTATCTGCAGTTGATACTGACTGACACTTCATGCACTGCCAGCAAAGTCAGAGGAAGGATTCCTATAAGCACCACTGGGAGTTGGACCAGACTCTGAATAAGCAGAAGACTAATCCCATTTAAACAAAATTCAACTTTCATTTGGGTGGACATCAGGTAAACACCACTGCTTTCCAGGATGGTGAGGGAAGAGAGTTGCTTAACAATTAGAGCACATATCCAGATTGCTCATTCTGCATATAGCACAAATATCAGCACAGTATTTAAACAAGATTGTAATAAATCTATGTTAAACATTAAGGTCATGATACATGATAGTGAACTGAGGCCTACAACTACAACGACGAGAATAACATTCTGTAGTTGTTTTTTCTTATTTTGTTGATAAAGTACTGCAAAATTCTGCAGCTAATTATACTCACTATGCTTAAAATGTGATCAAGCACTCTCATAAGACAGTGAGAACTCATTGAGAACAGCAGTAAATTAAACTAGTGTTTAAAACTGTATTTATCCCTTATGTCATGTTAGATCAATATATGCTAAAAGTATCAAATCGGATACATTAAAACCAGTCCTATAATGGTGCTGTCAACAAGTGTACTCAGTCTCCCTGAACATAAGCAGCAACAGGATTTAGCAAGAGTAATTCCTTACCTGGTGTTTCCTCATTTCGCCGCTGCAATTCAGTCTCAACCTGATCCAAAACTTTTTCCAGTTCATCCAGTATTTTCTTTAGGTATTTTATATTATCATGATCCAGCAGTTTAGACTAAATATATACACAGGTTAGTGTTTTAATCATTGCACAGAGTTTATACTTTTATCAGAGAAACTTTTACTTATCTACTACAGTGCTTATTCATAAAATGTGATTATTTTCTCCACATGGTCAGCTGGATACTATTTGGATACTGGTGACAATTTGGATAACAGAAGAAAAACATTAGAGATGCTAGATATCGAGGTTTGCCTCACCCTGCAGGGTGCTCAACATCCCAACACCAGCACTGATGTGTACTTACCTCAGAAGTCAGTGTGACCAGTCCCATACTTCAGCACACACTTCAAGTGTGTAGCTGATTTGGGGCACAGACTGCTTCATGCCTTGTAGGGTTAAACGACTGCATGACATTACTGGTAATGACAGGTGGAACAAATGTTTATATTATGACAGAAAAATTCTGACACTAACAAGCTCATAATAAAGGTGGGGGGGAATACAAAGGATTTTCTTACTTTAAGGCGCTTCTGTTTTGCTATATAGGCATCTTGAAGGTCTGGATTTTCTTCCGCAAGTTTTTTCAACTCTGATTCTGTGTTACTTATTTGGCCTGATACAAAAAAAAAAACCAAAACAACAAAGGAATGACATTAGATATCCAAACGTACTGTTAATGCCATCCACAGGAACTGATCAATAGCTTGTGTACAAATATCACACTGAAGAAATGGGAAGTGGTACTTCAATGAAGCATCACCACCAAGTTGGAATTCAAAAATGTTATGTTTTGGAAAACTTAACTGCTGCATAAATTGACCCCACCACACCTTCTGCTCATCCGTTTGCAATGAACACTATGAAGTGGTGATCTCCCAGGCGAGAATGAGGAATACTTGTTAATATTTTTCTCTTACTCAGATAAAAACATTCTACTGCCAAAACCGGTGCTAAATCCATGAAATTCTATGACAAATACCTTAGATCTCTGATGTTTTTGTACCTCACTTTCTGGGTTCCTAACATACTTTCCATGCTGTAAAAGTGCAGATAGGCCAATATTGAGATTTTCTGTAGGTTGCTGTAGGTCACGTGCATAATTCCACAGAAAAAGCCTAAATACCACTGAATACGGAACCCAGGTGTTTTCAGTTACCTAAAATATGACACCAAAATCTGTTATCCCTTTTGAAAATGTTCATTACAGAGTATATGGATGTTCTAGAAAAACATCCATTGCATGACTTAAAGAAGGAAGGATGTGAAAACTTTAAGATAATTCCAGTGATTGCTACTACATGTGTACAGCCTTTTGCCTCCTTAAAATGGAGCTTTGCTTGAAAATGCCATAGTTACACATCTAGAGTACCAAAAGATAGTGAACAATAAGTTATCTATACTTCTAGTAATAAGCTGAGAACAAAAGAATAATTATAGGGCATGAATCACCTCTCACTTGTACTTGATAATTAAGTTTAGTTCCAATTAAGTCTTACAAATTAAACTGATGATAAAAAATTCTTGCTAGAGAATAGTGAACTCATTTATATATTTCAACCTGACATGACTGTGAAAGCCATCTTTCAACACAGTATATGAAGAAATTGAAGGATATAATCACACAACTAAAATCTTATATATGCAATTGATTACTTAATTGGATTTGGTATGCATGAACATAATACATAACTGGCTACTACATAATCTAGCACTTTGAAAAAGATCAACTTTTCAAAGCTGGAAACTAAACCATCTGGGAGAAGAAAGCAGGCTATGCTTTTAAGTATAAAAAGATAAGAAAACGTACCAATTTAGACAAGTAGTAATTTTAGCTCTACCAATATGAATGTGTGTGTGTAAACTGACAACAATTAAAACCAACTGAAAGCTCGAGGGGAAAAACACATACAGCTAACAGAACACAAGACAACACTGTGAAGTGAACTGTAATAAAAGCACTGACTATTACCACGTGAAAACAGAAAAACTATCAATAATGCCTACAAGTAAAGTACAATTTTTCAATAAACAGTTACCATCCACATTTGGGGAAAAAAAACCCAGGCTGATAGAAGATAATAATTCACGTTAATTCAGTAAAAAAAAAGAATGCTAACTAATCTTACTGAAATTACCCATTCTAAATCTCTCATGGTAAATTTTCTATAAAAAGTATTTTTAAATAACCATTGATCATTGGACCAGACCTGATTTCTAAATACTTTGCAATGCTCCGGAAGTTTCCAGCAGACAGAAAGAAAACTAATTCTGTGCTGAAGTTTTATAAAGGATAATTCATGCAACTATAAGGCAAACTAACTGCCTAACTTCACTTCTGACAACATAACAGAGTGGCTAATGAGAGAAATGACTTGCCAAAAATTTTGAGGAGGATAACACAGTTTGTTGGAAATAGAACTTCTCAAACTAAGACAGTATCATCTTTTATGATACTATGAATTTGGTAACAGTGTAGTTGTATTATGTTTCAAAGTCTCTGCAGTATTTGGTATTGTTCTACAGAGCATTCTAAAATATACAAAAAAAAATCAACATGATATAAAGCACTGACATAGACCAAAAAAATCAGAGATCTCAGAACATAACTAAACAGGGAATTGTCATCCAGCCGTGTTCTCAGGATGTGATCCTTGTCCTAGAACTGTTTAGCTCTTTCACGATACTTAAAAGGAAACAAAAAAAAGCATTCATTAAAGTTTTCCGTGGCACAAAGACTAGAAGGGACCTAAATCAAGAAAAACCATGGCAGTGATACCCAGTGGTCTGGACTGGTTGACAAACTGGGCCTAAGCAACTAATCGATGTTTCAACACAGTCCAAGGTAAAATATAAACTGAAACAAAATATATAGTCCAGAAAAGCTACAGGGCATGTTTCTTGGTGAGAGAGCTGTAAGTTTGCAAGCAGTTCTGAAAAGCTAAACCGAGGTCATGATCCACAACCAGCTGAACAAGGATTCCCAGCGCAGTTCTGTGGCTGAAAGTAATGCTGGAGTCCTTGAACATACATACAGTAAAAAAAAAACCCCAAGAATAAAGAATTAAATATTTATCTCCCTATCTGACACCAAAGTGAACAGAATCTGTTGTCCAGTTCTGGCACCCAAACCCGGGGGGGTGGGGGTGGGGACAAACACAAAAGAGAGAGGTATGAGAACTGAAAGATTATTTGCCAAGGATTTTTCTGAATATCACTGAATGTTGTTTAACCTAAGTATTTCTGCAAACTACTGGATTTGAAACAGGAGTTCATTTCAGGAGGTTCTCTGTTATAAAGGGGACTGGGCAACATAACCTGCAGTTATTTCCTCTGCCCTTAACACATTTTTTTCATGGGAAAATGGTATCTATATAAAAATCCATCGGGTAAAATACCGATCCCAAGGAAGTTGAAGGACATTTTACCATTGATTCTACCAGATCACCGATTCATCCTTTATCCTGATTCTACACTGTTGCATTATTTGCACCCAGGATTCTGGTTTAAATTGTGCTTTAACCTTAAATTTCCATTGGTCAGATGAACACAAGCTCCATACTTCTTCACAATTTTTTTTTCTCCCTAACCCTAGCACCAAGTGGACACTAGTACATTCCTCATACAAAAAGGGCCTGATTATTCTCTTGTAATACATTAGATAAACAGACTCTGTTTCACTGAGGCTAATCTGCATTTGCACCACTTTGAGAGGAAAGCAGTTGCTTTAACTTAATACATAAACTTATTACAAGTTTACAATCGCAAAAAATGGGTTTCCTTCAGTGTAATGGTTTGGTGTGAGCAGCAACAGCGCCGTTCCCTAGAAATTGCTTTATATGCATAAACAGCAAGATCAGAAATTAAAATATTCACAGCTGTCACAGCTGCCATTTTCTGTTATGCACAAGAAGCACGTTTTCAATCATTAGGAAACTTAATTCCACAGACACCTCCAAAACAACACTTCCTCTTTCCCGTTTTCAAATCATAATAGACTACGAAATCAATAGACAGTATATACACAAATTATGAAGGACTGCAACTAAAACTGGAAATCTGTGCTCGATATATTCTGCTTAAGGTGCACTGAAGACACAAGACAAAGGTAATGCAACATCCTATTAACTGACTGGCATTCAGAGCTATACCAGTACATACTACGAATCCTGCTGGTAGCGTAGGCTGGAATCATGGAGTCCACTGTTAACTCGGGGTGCAGGATGCAGCCATGCGTGTAGGCATCCATAGGCAAGGAGTCTAAAAGCTCTCGATAGTGTTGCACCCTTGGATAATACATGCTCCCTTCTTCTGGCATTAATCTTGGTACTTCCTCTGCAATACAAAGTTAAAAACAGAGTCAAGAAAAGAAGAACCATGTAATTGATCAAGAGCAGTATTTCCAAAGTTACTTCGGTTATGTCCAGCTGGCACAGACGACACAGCCACAGTTAAGAAAGTTTCACTATTCCCCACTGTTAACAGTGTTATTGCAGCTCAGCAAAACACATATGTACATACTGCATTTTAAAATGTTTGAATAATTCCAATTCCCACGCAGCAACCCACATAAACATGTATTTAAGAGGCCTTCAAATCAGAGAAGTGGATTCAGCATCTGGTTTGTACTTCTGGGGACAGGAGATCGTGGCACACAACCCTTCAGCCCTCTCACAGCAGGGCACAACGGAGACTGCAGTAAGTCGTTATGGCTGAAACATTACTACAGCTGTAATGCTGTAAAAATTACAGTACAGGAATCCTACTCAACGCACAGTTAGAAGTGTTCCTGCACACCACTGAGTTTTACCCTGCCCTCCATCTGCCTGGGCCCTGACTCTTCATTTGACCAACGCGCCATACGTGTTAAATACATATTATATTCCTCTAACAATGAAGTTTTCTCCATGGCTTAGAGATCACTGCACTAAACCCCTGAAACACAGAACACTGCCTCTTCACACCTAAAAAAAAAAAGTATAACTGCATTTTCTTCAAAAATTGAGGCAGTCTATTTTCCAGCAATACAGACACAAGGAATTTGAAAAGCCTGCATGTGATCACTTCTGAGTTTTTTCTTCCTACTTTTTAACCTCTTCATTCTGTTTTGGCTCCAAAAATAATCAACTCATTCCACTTCCTCCCCCCAGCCCCTGAGATTATACTAGAATTAAGCAGTAACATGAGGCTTTCTTTTTCATCGCCAAGAAGCAGGAGCTGCCCAACAAGAGCAGAAGCTCTGTTCAACACACGATTTCTTGCAGAGATCTCACCATAGGGTTAGCACAGGGCAGCACTGCCATTACCGACTTCTCCATCCTTCCCGAAGGGGTAAGGAGGACAGTGGTGGGTTTTTACCTACAGCTGCTTGTCAAGGTGCTGGGAAGTCTTCAGTTCATTTTAAAGGAACATGTTTTCACCCCATATCACCAACTATTAGGAGAGCCTATTTATTTTCGAGATTATAAATGTTTTCTGGTCCTGGGCAAACCAATACGGAGCTGACCCCAACACTGCTGCACACTACAGGAACGCGGGGAAGGCTTTCACACCAAAACGCCTGCGGGATTACCATCTACGAACGTTGCTTCAAGGTAATCGATAATCTGCGTTGCCTCACAGATGATGTTTTCCCCGTGGATCAGGACAGGTACTTCTCCCGAGGAATTTAAGCGCATGAACCACGGCTCGTTGTGCTCGCTCAGCGGCAGGTTCACATCGTGCTCTTCGCATGTCAGGGCTTTTTCGGCTATGGCCAAGCGCACCTGCAACGATACCATGGGGGTGTGTGCGTGTGTATTACCCCAGGAGAAGCACTCCCCAGACAGATGTTGCCGGGGCTGCGGAGCCAATCCGCCCCGGCCCCGGCCCCGGCTCCCCGCCCGCCCCGGCCCTGCGGCGGCCGCACGCCACCGGCGCTGCCCTCCCTCTGCCCACACCCGCCGCGGGCAGGCAGGGACCGCCGGTACCGCGGGAGAGGGCGACCCGGGGCCTGTAGGCATCATCCTCCCCCCCTCACCTTCTGCGAGGAGAAGGACTGCGTCCAGTGGTACAGCACCAGCGGCGCCATCCCCGGCGCGGTGCGATGCGCTGCGCTGCGCCGGGCGGGGCAGCGGCGACCGTGCCCGCCCCCGCGCCGGCCTGCTCTTGGAAATTAAAAAGAGGAGATGCCCGGGGGAAAGAAGAGGGACGGACGGGGATGGGATACCCCCTTCTTCCCCCGCGCTGCTCGGAGGATCGCCCCTTCTGAAAGTGGGAAACCGCCTACAGCATCCCCAAGGGAAGCGCAGAAAGATGGATGCGCCGGTAAAAAAAGGTCACATGGCAGGATTTCCCCTCCTCCCTCTCCTTTTTTTTTATTATTATTATTTTTTTCTTGAACTAGTACTTCCGCAATGAATTTCAGGGGCATTGGCATCGTGCTTTTGGGGAAAAAGAGCGATAAATGTTATTAATCAGAAGACATCCTGAATTGGACCCTCTGAGTATAAATATTCCATTGCCAAATGCACTTAACTCGTAGCAAGAATACATAAAGCTGTAGAATAATATACATTTATTTTGCCTCCAGATGTATTCTTTCAATCTCAAGAGATAAGGCTTCTCAATTATTATTTTTTTTCTAGACAAAATTAGGAAAAATGAACAATTCTGCAGGGTTTTGGTTTGATTTTTTTTGTGTGTGTGAAGTAGGGTCCTAAGAAGTACCTGATAACAAACACCTGCTTCCATCAGCAGAAAATGCTTCCTTTGTATTTCACACTGGAGATAATTCAGAAGATGCAGTTGCTGATAGTACATGCCTTACTCATTAGACACTACCGATCTGCTGCATCTGGGACATGAGCAAACTAATAACCATGGGGAGATTACAGAGTCCAGAACATTGCTCTCTTCACCCTGACTGCTCAATCTGCAATAAAGGCGACTACTTCAGGTGAACCTGATAACCCACTCCCACATGCAATTTCTATATACCCGGTAAATCCCACCATTAATATCCTGAAGACGTGAATCTAGCATGACCTGAGCTACATCCCCATAATGAGTACATTTGATTTTAAGGGAAATTTTGACTACCGCTAGGCAAGGGAATGGATTTAAGACACTGAAAGAGACAAGGTAATGGACAAATCTTATAAATCAAAAGGGAAGAAACAAAGAGCAAGCTTCCAGCCCCACACTGTTCACGTGAGTGGACACAAGGGCAGCCCCGTGCCTTCCCCAGAGACTACTCCCAGCTAGAGTCACAAACCAAAATAATCTCTTAAGAAGGGGAGGCACAATGAGAGGCTTCTCACAAATCCCAGCTGATAGCAGTCAGTGTGTTACTGATGGTAAAGCCTACATTTTGGGGAACTTAATTTAATTGTAATTCTTTGAAAAGTTGGAGAATGTGCTTAGAATTGATAATAAGAATGCAGTCAGTGGGATGAGATAAATACATTACACCTGGACTTATTTCTCTCCAAGATATACGTCTAAGGTAAGAGCACTGGAATACCCTCTCATGCACTAGGGCTTTAACCTATAGCTTGCTGACACACAGGTATTCTCACCTGGGCTGCTGTACAGTTCCTCACAGCTAGATCCTACAATATCTCAAGGCAAAGAACTCAGTATTGGATACCTCAGACATTACTTTATTTAAATTTACATGCACTAGACACTCTTTCAGGTTTGGGTTTTTTTTTTTTTATTTTGCTTTTGAATCAAAATGTCATTTTTTCAGTTACCAGACAGACCACTGCTCCGTTTCATTTCTCCTGTTCAACCAATTAATATCAAACATGAACTTCTGCGTTTGTTTTGTTACCTGTTTAAATGCCTCAAAAGGCAAAGAAAGGTATCTATCTCCTAACACAATAAAGAAAAAAGGACCAGTGAGAACATTGTTTCCTACTTCACACCTTTTCAGTGACAGAGCAGCTGCAATCATACTCGAGTGTTTCTTCTTCCTTTAATCTCGTCATCAGTATCGCTACGAAATACCACCAGTATGGCCATGGTTCCCACCGTTCAGCGGCAGGGGGGAGCGCTGGCGGCTGGGCTCCCCCCTCCTGGCAGGCAGCTGTTCTCACCACTGACCACACGAGGCCTCCCTTTTCCAAAAATACGATGCAAAGTACCTTCTCCCTCCGGAGATGCTGAAGAAGAAAAAGGGCCGATGCTTTTTTCTTCAGGATGAGCACTTATCCATCCACCGATGTTTGCTCCCGAACCCCTCTACCTCCTCGTACACGAAGAAAAGCAAACAAAAGGGCCAGGTTACGAAAAAGCTCGCAGCATCCTGGAAAACCTTGTTCCACCTGCATTTACAAAAAGTTTTACCCAACTGAAATGAACATTAGTCTCCGTAAAGGTACTTTTTAATGCATAGATGTCATGAATACAAAAGCAGCGCAAGGCACAAAGCCACACAACTGCAAATCTGACCGGCGTCTTGGCACGTTGCTGCTGCGAGCAGACCGCTAGCACTGTGTGATACATCACTTTTCTATCTACACTGATATTCTTGCCCTGTTTCTCTACATGGTGTCTCTCTTGGGCCTTTTTTAGCATCCTGTACATGTTTACAAAAAATGTATGTACAGCCCTCTACAAGTTTGTTTTTTTTTTAATGCACATATTTTTACATCATGGAAAGAAAATAACATTTGCAGGTATTACTAATAGATAAGCAGTACCAAAATCGACTTAATAAGCTGATGTATAAACTCAATCAAAGATCTGAAAAACAGTATTCCAGTTGTCTTCTTCCTTACTTCACCACTCACTCCATGATACTGTCAGGAAACATCTAGGCCAGATTTCACAGAATCATAGAATCATAGAATGGTTTAGGTTGGAAAGGACCTTGAAGATCATCGAGTTCCAACCCCCCTGCCATAGGCAGGGACACCTCCCACTAGACCAGGTTGCCCAAGGCCACGTCCAGCCTGGCCTTGAGCACCTCCAGGGATGGGGCCTCAACAACCTCTCTGGGCAACCTGTTCCAGTGCCTCACCACCCTCAAAGTGAAAAACTTCTTCCTAATATTTAATTTAAACCTAATGTTTAATCTAAACCTATTTGTCATAAAAGTTACTGTTGCCCGCAAAAAATGACAATTTCTTTCTTATCAGATCAATTTTTTATGCACATTGAAAACCAAGTTTGATTAGATTACAAGAGGAAAATAAATCTTTTGCTTTTTTCTATGCAGCCAGAGCCATTACAGCTGAAAATTAGCTGGATTCTGTGTATGCATCATTAACAGATGCATTGGTTCAGTTCCAAGTGCAGAACTGGACTGACAGTGGTGCAGGGGTTAATACTAGTGGGGAAAGTAAGATGGGTTCTATTCTGGACCTTCTGTTATCAATAGTTATTGGCTAAATTCCAGTTGCAGACGCTGCACTACTGCGATGACATGAGTCAAAAAAACCCACAGCATTGAATTCAGATACACAGGTGAGATTTAATACTGACACAAGAACTGTCTTCAATATGACTGACGAATTAGATATGCAACCCTTCAGAAACAGTGAGAGCAAAGTTACATCTTGACAGTCACAGTTGAGACTATCTGTGGCCTAATTTAACTGTGTGTAAAACCAGGGAGGGATGCCAACGTCAGTAATTCTAGATAGCTGATGCATATTCTCAAGAAATATAATTACTGAGTTACCATTTTATATCCAACAAAATCCACCTATTAATAGAACTTATGTAGTCACTTTCAGAGTTACTTAACATATCATACTAGGTTTTCTTCAGGGATTTCACCACAAAATTCTGCCTAAATTCTCCCTAAATATTGCAGTCCAACCTGTTCCATGCAGAAGTTTCATATGTCAATACTTCAGAAATACTGCTTAATAATTAATTTTCCATATAAAATTATTCATAGAAGTTTTATAGTAAGCCTATTTCAAAATAGTCAGTAGTGATTGCATACATTTCTAGTTCTTGATATATAACAAAACTGTTCACTGTTCTAATGCTATAAAAAAACCCTCAACGGTTTTGATGATTGGAATAACTTTTCCTGAAACATCAGGCTTTTTAATCAAGCTCGGAAATATATTTAATATATCTACATAAGGTGCAAAAAGGGCAATTTCTTAGATATAAACCTTAAAATCTAGGCATTATCAATCCAGCTTTATCCAGTCTATCAGTCCTCAAGCTTTTCTACAAACAGCATCTTCAAATTATAAAATCTAAGATAACAGCCAAATTCAAAAGATCTAAACCATGTTTTTATGTACTTGCCTGTGTTTGTTGTCTCTGTGCATACGTGTAATATGTCCACTAAGGAACCTGATCATTACTGAGCTATTAGGAACAATTCTGTATCATCACTTCACATGCTCATTTTCCCTCATGTTATCTTAGATGTGTAACTCACCCGAGTAAAAAGTCTATAAAAAAGTTCTCCTGTGCTATGTACGTCTGTGCACAATATCCAGGTGTTGATTTTTATACTGGTTTTAATCTAACAGTGATGACATTTGTTAAGTAAAGATTGCCATAATGTTACATGTTTGCACAGCACTGTCTAGCACATTGGGGTTTAGCTGCCCGTTAAAATTCACCCATTACCACAGCACAAACAATGAATGTAAAAAATAATATCTTCCAGCTATTGCCTGTGGCCAAAAACAGAGCATGCAACTTTGAGCTAGTAAAATAGATTGTTTAGATGCTGAAACAAAGTCCACCAAAGTTAGTGGGGTGATTTGTACTGACTTCAATGGGTTAGATACCAGGTCTTAGGCCAGTTCAAATTCTGCTACAATCACACTGCAAAATATAAAGATCCAGCAACCAGGATGACAACCAAGCACAGAAAGCCTTAAGGAAATCTAAGAGGTTTGTCCTTTGAAGTCTCATGCATTATTTTCTTTGATTGGAAAAAAAATTTAAAAGATCTTTCCTGAAAAATTATAGAAATCAGATTCTTTCCATCCCTGAAATAACACCGAAGTTTAACCATTTTCAAAATTTTCTAAAAATCTTAGTTACACTTTTTTTTGAAAATACTGTGAAAACTTTTATAAGTTAAATTGTAAATGAGTTTAAACTAAACATTTGATCTTTTTCAGCCAACTGGTCACAAAAATAATTTTAAAATACTTCAAAGGGTTGTCTTGTACTTCTGAACATTTCATTGACAAGTAAAAAAATAGTTGCCACTGAGGAAGAGCCATTACTTTTAACACCATCAATCATTAAGACAACACAAAAACATAGTTCTTATTTAAATAAGGAGATTCTTATTTCTTCATCCTTAATTCTTGCTGTTCGCTCATTACTTCTATGCAAGCCTGGACTAAAAAACATACAGTAGCAGGCAAAATTTTTCAATTACCCTCCTTGAAATCCCACTTCATGAGACAGTCAAACATCCATGTTAGACGGAAGTCAGAAAAAGTGTTTTCAAAAGCTTAGGTGACCCTCTGTTCCAGGGCACCCTGCACCAGCACAGCGACACGGAGGAAGGCTCTTCTGCTCCAAGCAAGAACCGCCATCATCCATGGGCTCCACATCACCCCAGGAAAATCATCAGGGCCGGCTGGGTAACCCAGCAAGTGATTGCCTGTAGAGGAACAGGGGCCATTAAGCATGGGTAGAGTATTTTCTTTTACCAAGTAACATTTTTTTCTTCCCCCAATCTAAAGCCCATAAATTATGCACCAGTATTGCAGTGTCTTTTCAAATTATACTATGGCAGAAACAAAAAGGAAACTGTAGCGGTCAGTTACAATATATCAATTTACTGTATTTACTGAATTTTGAAAGCTGGAGAAATTTTCATGAAGTTCCACTTCTCACTACATCTGTATTAGCCAACTGGAATTTTTATTCCTGCTATTTCCCAGTGGAGGGCCCTCCGCATGCATGACTTCCAGTACCAGCTCTCATTTCTGCGCTTGACGAAGGACGTCTCAGAGTTCCCATTACACAACTTCCACCCTCCCCGACCAGACATCAGGATTCTATTTGGTTAGTCCTTCAGACAGACTTAAATTTCTTCTCCTGGTTTTCTTTAACAGAACTGCTACTCCATATTTGATTGATAATTGCTCTTTGAGTTTTTCAGCCCCTTGTCAAGTGTTGACAAAAAAGCACAAAAGAATTGGACTGTTAGTTGATACCAATTAGCAAACCCCAAACTTGAGTCTGTATCCAAACTGATTCCACCTTAATTTAAATTATTATTTTATTCTATAGATAGATCTTATTTCTTAAACATAGTTTAAGCATATAAGAGTTTAGTACTCAATATTTGTGTTTTAGGTGTACTGAGTAGCAAGAAACCGTCAACTCTGTTGCTCTGTAGACGCCTCACCACCCTCACTCCAAGGTACTTCGTGGCTCCAAGGTACTTCCAGTGAAGTTAACTTTGATGTGAGTAACGATAATTTAAGAAACTGGGATTCTTTGACTTGCTTGTTATAAACTATCTATGCCACTTAAAACCTTAAATTTTCAATGCTTGAAATAAGACAGCAGAATGTAAAGCAGCTGGACAAATTCGTTATCAAACAGCACACATACACAATATTCACCTAACTCCTCCTGTAAGCAAGACCCTCGTTTATGAAAGTATAAATAGGATAAGATACAGTTCTGGGCAGCAATAGATCTGGGCACTGAATCGCTGTCTATGTTCTTTTGGCACTAACTGAAACACGCTGGCATGATTTTTTCTCAACTGCATAACGTCACTCACAAATAGAGAACAAATACCAGAGCCACTGCTCTGAAAACACACTTCCCCCCTCACATTTAGCTCAATGAGACTTTCTTAAGAAAACTAGATGTAGTATACTAGTGTCAGCTGAAGGCACTAATACTCGCTATGTGGCATTTACCAGGTTATCTGCCCAAAAAGAGAAAAAAAAAAAAGAAAAGAAAAAGAGAAGGCTGTCCAGAGAAAGGGATGAATATAAATCCTGTGTGTGTAACTGATACAAATGAAAGTATGAAGTTGTCTCCGTGCCCTGTGCAAGCGCAGGGGAGAAGCGAGTGCAGCAGGCGATGGTATGTGTCTGAAATAACAAACCCTTTCCACTAACACCCCGGCTAATGCAGCGGGTGGGGAGGCAAAGCCAGAGGAGAGAAGCTGCAGAGGCTGAAGCGAGCTTTTCAAATTTTACAGAGACGCATAAACTGGCAGGGGGGATGGGGGGGTGGGGGAGGAAGACGCAATGCCTCCGTTCGATTCCTGTAGTATCCTATCAAGTCCAGTGGCCAGAACGCAAAGGCAGAACTTGACTTGTGTGTTCCAGTCCTCACAGCAAAATACAAACGTTAAAAAGACATCGAAGTTATATTAATAGAAGAGTTAATATGAACTGAGCTTAGGGACGAGGAAGTGAGAATATCCTTTTGGCCCAGAGGGGATAATCTATCTTTTCAAGATGAAGAAATTAACAGGGTTTTTTCTTGACTTTGAATAATTAAAATTTTTCCTCTAACATGCTAGCTAGGCCACTGCCACAGACCTGCAGAGCTATCTTACTTTATTTCAATATATTACACAAAGTGAGAAATAACTGGAAAAAACTTTTTAATCTCAACCTCTCTCCGACTTCACTTTATAATACATTCTAATTCCAGTTTTGACATTGTGTACGACCTAAGACGGTTGAACAAAGAGGTCTTTTTCAGTCCACCTTTCCTCCTCCACAAAAGCTTCACGCTTTAGTGGTTCTAAGGAACCACAAAGGTTCAGTGGAAAACATAATCAAGTTAACACGAAAAGGGAGTCTAACAAGAACACGGCTCATATCTTGGAGCAGTGTTTTAATACTGTGATTAAATTTGTATTCCCCCTAAATTGCGTTTTCTTTGAACTCCCTGGCTTGTGACCCCCTTTCCTCCCGTTTGCTTGATGTCAGCTTCTTCACTACCGGCAGAAGATCCTTCCGAACTGCAGCTGCATCTGTAAATGTTTCATCAAAGGCCCTGAACGTCTGGTAACCAGCAGACCCGGTGGGTGCTACAAATGTGATCTGGGTCTATCTCGGGGAAGAACAGCATGACCATATTTACTGCCGATGCTATTCTGGGGGCTGTATGACGTGCTTCTTCCCTCTGGCTGAGCAACGCTTGCCCGTTCGTCTTTCAACACTCACTCCAAGCATGACAGGATGAAATAAAACAAAATTTACTGGTAGCAAGCTTACTTGCATATTGAAGGCTTCCATTTTAACAACTTCATCATACGCACACATACGCACACACGTATGCTTATTTCAGTAATCGTGTTAAACATTTTGTGCTCTAGGTAGCTTAGACACTTAGGTTACATTTAAAAAAAAAAAAATCAAGCCATAAGAAGATAAAGAAAAGTATTACTATATAAAGTAATTCAAATTAGTATGGAGGCACAAGTCTATTTGTCCCCATAAATTAAATCTTAACTCAGGTTGGCAGCAACACAGTAGCTCCAGCTCTGCACAACACCTCTAAATGTGGACAGCAGCCGTGTCTCCCAAAAACTGTGAAAACAGGAGGGGAAATACTGAATTTCTTGATGCAATCATGCACATAAGATCACTTCTTCCAAAATCAGGCAAGTAGCTTAGGTATACAAACCGAAACTCACTCAGTAGCCAGCAGAATGAGCCAAGTACTTCCAGTGACTGATTAAACTCAACCTCGCCCAAGATCTGTACCACACTTTGTAACAGAAAGGATGAAAAAAAAAAAAATCAGATTAAAATGACATATACACTTTTCACACTTCAAGTGTTATCATTTTGCCGATATTAATATATTTAAAAAAAAATAATCTAGAAACGTGCCACTGACACCATATGGCACAGAAAAGATCATAATTTTTTTCTTCTCTTAAACCTATACAGATAAATTTTCAGCACTAAAACTGGAGAATCACAAAATTGGATAGTGCCCAATTCATTCACTTTCTGGACACTGAAATTTTGGCTAGGAAAATCCTGTTATCATGAATTTTCAAAAATGGCTGACATTTTTTAAATTTTTCTTTGGGCTCAATTTTCCAAATACACTGAGCAACCAGCTGTTAAAAATCAAATCTCACTAAGTTTCATTACGTAGACAAAAACTGAAATAAACTTTGTACCTAACATAGCCAAATATCATGCAGGTTAATTGTATTGCCAAATCTTAAAATTAATAAACTAAAACATGAACTACGGTGATCTGTACTATGGACTTCATAGCACAGCTGGTTTTAGGCATACCTACAAGTGAAAGATACAATGATAAATACAGGCCTAACTGAATACAGTTGATTAATCTGTAAGTCAATTGCATTTATTATGCATTCACATAATAGCACATCATATAATTGTTTTTCAAACACACTGTATTATCAGGAACATATACATCCCGTGATTAGAGCAGACATCGTTAGAGAAGGGATACTTCTATATTCTGTATGAAACTTAGACTGAATTTCACTGTTACATGCTGAATACACAGTATAGTTGGGTTACAAAAACACAAATAATGGTGACTTGTTCATAAAGGACCTATTGCAACAAGATCACAAACTTTTATATAAAAGGATTTTGTTTACTATGACAACTGCAGTTACTAAAGGATGATGCTTTGATAGAGAACATTAGAAAACCTGCTTTAGACTCCACACACAGGAGGAGGTGTTTTCTACTTAAAAAAAAAAAAAAGTTACTTTTAAACAAAACTAAGGCTCAAACCCCTCCCAATCATAGAGTTTGTCTCATATTTGCCAGAAGCACAGATACACATGATGTATTCACATGTAGAGCTGCAAATGCGAATTCATGCAACTTCACCAAAAGAGGAGCATAAAAACTGTACTGCACCTGCGAGAATACAGACGGCACCACACAAAATTCTGTTTTGGTGGTTACATCTTCCAAAGAGCAGAATCTAATCTTTAAGCTGAAATTTCAGTGGACGAACAGAAAACCATTTTGCAGCAATGCAATATCGCTTTAAGTGTAATTGCTAAGAAAGACAGTTTTCAAGATGCAAAAGGGGCTAATAGTGTAATCCGCACAGTGAACAGGTTTCTTCATCATACAAAATCTCCATGACATTATGTTACCATCATTTTAAAAAGCCAACAGAATAGAAGCAAACCAAGAATAAATGAAATCTCATACCAGCTGGGAGTTTTAATTCATTGGTTAGGCTCATTATGATGCACTAACCCTTGCTATATTTTTTCATGTAAAATTAAACATCAAAATATATTTAATTGCTTAACTTGCATGTTAGCTGTGGTGAGAGCAATTTTTTCCCCCAGGACAAATATTCCTGGATCAGCACAGGAAACTTATCAATAGTGTACATTTATCAACTCAGGCATAACACACATCTGTTTGTCTTTTACCGTTTTATCAAAAATCATTTAGAGTAAGCCGCATTATCCTCACCAAAGTTTAAGCAGATTGAGGGAGTGGCTTTCTATTAAAGGTCTTTGCAGTGCAGTCCGCTTAGCCCCATGGCAGTGTCCTCTAAAGCTCAATTCCTTTATTTAGGACTTTGTTAATAGAAACAAATCTCAAAAGAGACCACACCGTGTATAAAAATATCCATATTAGACTCATTGTCAAAGACCAAAAAGCTCAGCTTTTGCACCTCTGGTAGCATTTGCCTTGTTTTCTCCATCATCTGAAGAAAAAAAAAAAAACAAAAAACAAACCCCAAACAAAACCCACCAAGGCTGTACTCATATTTAGAATGACAATTATTTTCAATCCATTTCACAAATGGATTCACGCAGAAGAACAGATTTTTACATAAAGTTAATAAACTATCCAGGGTATAAGAAGCACCAACACCAGTTTATTGGTGAAATGCAGCAGCTGTTTTGTTCTGCTCCAGCACGGCATCATCAGAGCATGTGCTAATAGCCATGGCCATCAACACGTATTTTAAAATTAGAAATATCATATTTAAGTGCTGTTTTAGAATTAACTTATCACCTTTAAAGAAAAAAAATAATTCATTTTTAATAAGAAGAAAAAACAGACATTAACAAGACAGACTTCATGTTAAGACAGAATTAGGTATGAACGCAGACAGACATATGACCTCATCCCTATGTCTGACAAAATCTGCCAGATAAAATCAAGGCAGATCATAAGGAACTGCAAGGTCCAGGGAGCGGCTGGAGAACTGCAGCCCCTACAGAAGTTGGGACAGGTGCCTTCTCTATGTGCCCTCACTGTTGCAGAGGTGGCCTGGCGTGACACGCAGGGCTCTGGTCTCCTCCACCAGAGTTGCGCCGCAGGAGATGGAAACTGCAGAGCTGGGACTGTCTGTCCGACGAAGAAATTCTCTTTACCAAAACCTCTGTGAAGGTCTGTAATCACTGGTGGTGAAACTGCTAACTAAGGAAGGAGGATTTTCAATGAATGGGGGGGGGACCTAAAGGCCTAGATCTCTGGGAAGATGCAAGTGGCTCTCAATTCAGGTACTCAGAAAAACGGCAGCATGGTGAGCAATGAGTAAGGCTGCTGAACTTTTTTTCCCTATGGTATCAAAGTAACATATATGAAAACTATTTAACTCATCAGCTAATTTACATGAAATTTACCAGAGGAATTAAGATCTCGAAGGTATGACATTCCTACAATTTAAAACAAAGCAAAGCCACAAAATACACATCCAGTCAGGAGAGAGAGAGATGCTTTGCAAATTGCTAAGAAAACATGAAACAACCTTAATTCTTATCTGACATGAGAACTAATACAAATGCTCCAAAGAATAGGAAAAGCTTCAATCAGGCCATGGACCTCCTCAGGTACCTGGAAAATCTGTAGAACACAGCATCGCATGACTCAAGCACTTTGGGTGCTGCTGTTAGTTCTTCAAAGCCCAGAACAGGGTGAAGATGGGGGACGTCAACAACCGAGGGACCCACTGGGAAGGTGCTACAGGGCAATTACAGTACCGTGTTACAGGGAAAACCTTTCTTACCCAGCAGATGAGTGACTACGTCAAATCTGGAATATCTCTTCCTTTTAACCTACGTGGGTAAACTGCTTGAGAATGCAAGAATGCAAGCAGCTTGGTTGAAAGATTATGGGAAAATATTATTTGTAATTCTTGGGAAAAAGAGAATGGAATTAAAAACAAAAGAGATGAACCGTAGAGCTGCCAGCTTTCCCGTGTGCTTTCACTTGCATTAGGGCAATTGTTTGTATAGATGCTCTGCAAACAGAGCAAACAATTCAGCTTTCAGAGCAAAATAAAAATAAATCTTTTTGCTGGATTATTTTTAAGCTGGATTGGTTCCCTGATCCAAATCACAGCTCACTGAAGAAACAGTTGTGCTGGCAGCATGGGAGGGCTCGGGGCATGAGAATGTCTCAAGCCGGTGTCGGCCAGGACTATCTTGTAAAAACCACAAACTTACATTTGCTCTCTACTAGGTTTTATTTTATTATAAACTGCAAAAAAGAGCGATCTGTTTTCTTAAAGAAATAACGTGAAGGGCATAACCACAAACTACCTCGACGTGAAGGGAAAATAAGATGAGTATCACGAGACAAACTTGCCTAAATTGAGAGCTCTTCAACGATCCTGAAACACTAGAAGGAAGTATATGCAAGTAGAAAGTAGGTCAAATTACTAAAGGAAGAATATTAGGGAAGAGTGCAAGTATGTAGGGGCAAAATCAAAAAGGCCAAATTACAGAACAAGACCTGGTTGGGAAGGAACAGAAAGGGAAACGAGACAGCCCCGTAGCAGGAGGAGAGCGAAGGGAAGGGACGTGCCACTGCTCAGCCGGGAGGAAAAGCTTTCAGATGCACCACTGAGCAAACGAAAACGTTAAACGCTTTTTTGTTTCAGCCTTCACTAAAAGAGATATTATGTATTTTGACTTCAGCAAAGCTGCTGAGGTTCGTTAAAGGTGATCTAGGCAAAGCTGCCGTAAGAGAGTAAGCATTGTTTACAGTTACTAAGTAATGGTTATTAATTATTAAGTCTCAAGCCTGAAGGATGTATCAAATGGTAAATCTGTACCAAAGCTTTTAACGTTCAATACGTTCATTAATAACTTTGATCTTGGAAGAGCTCAGTTATTGCATGGGGAAACATGCAAACTGTTAGAAACCAGGGAGGAACTGCAACATGGGATTAAAATGCAAAATGAACTTAACCCTGGGGAAGTAATCTTAAGGCGGAAAAAAAAGTGCGCAAGCGAATACCTGCTGTGTGAAACTCAACTTCACCAACACAAAGTGGGAAGCAACAAGTTAAACAATATTCTGTGGGAAATGAATAGGATAACAGCAAATCCCACACTGAAGACGAGTTGTTACACATCCTCTTGCTGTTGGGGCAGGGGGGCGGGAAAGGAATCATCGCACTGCTGATTCCTGGCACCAGCGTAAAAGAATAGTGTCATTTGGGAGTCACAGGGAATTAGGCTACTATAATATGGCACAATATTAGCCAAATAACATGTTTTGTTTTCGAAACCAGACTTTAACAAATACCTAACACAATTGGAGAAAGTCCAGACAACAGCAACAGTGACAGTCAGGAGGTGTAGGAGGAAATAATGAAAGATAAAGTCTGCTTAGGGTAAAGAAAAGGGCTAAAGCAAGACAAGACGAGCTGTCTTCAAACACTTATGAATTTGCTGCAAAGAGGAAGGCAATAAACCGTTTCTATCTTCCCCGAGGAAGAAAGACTTGAACTGCAGGAGTTGCAGGATTAAGATCACCATTTAGGAATAGCTTGCTAGGGATAAATCTGATTTTTTAGCTCTTTTCCACCTATATAATTTGGGTGGTAATTTAGGGTAATCATTATGATGTTACACTTCTCTTCAAATCAAGCATTACAAAATTGAACACATTTGAAGTTAAATTTCTTTTTAAAGAATTGTGAATTAAGCCACAGTGATGCAGTCATTTTTGTTCTGCAGACATATCTGAAAAAAAAAAAAAACCACAACAAAAATACTACGTATTGACAAGACCCAGAAACGGTATTTCATATTTTTTCCATAATTCCATAGGTACTTATGATCATAACACTATTGCATACCATCATTATAAGATAAACTAATATCTTTATGCATTTAAAAAAAATCATTCCAATACACTGTATCTTACTTGTATGGAGAGTTCTGTCGCTGTTAAAATCACTTCAGAAACAGAAAAGATCAACATAAATGCTGCATTTCTTTAAAAAAAAATTAAACTCCATTTTTATTTAAAAATCTAATTCAGTTGCTTAGAACAACACCAAAAATAGAAGTCTGGGTACAGAACATACTCATCTTGTTTTCAAGTTAGAGAAGGATCTGTATTTTTGTTTTTATAAGCTTTATCAGCACCTTTTGCAAAATAAATAATAACTGTATTCACTGAGTAAGCATAATATCTCTGGAATTAAACATACTATCTTACTGGCCAGGTCCCAGCTTCAAGCGCAAGGTAGAACTGACGCCTACTGATGCAGCTAGGAAAGCAGTTTCATACCACCATGTTTCTCAAATACTAAAGCAAATTTAAAAAAAAAAAATAATCCTGTAGAATTACCATTCCACTCTTCACAGTAACTTACATGAATTTACAGCATAGTAAGAAAAAGCAGTATGTTCCTCTCCTACAAGTCAGACAACATAATTTGTTTTAAAGGTACACGCAACTATGTTTATAAATGTTAATTTAGACTCTAGACGTAAAATTTGGCATAAATGTCGTGGCTGTTCATATGGAACCAGGAAGACCTAGTTGCCTCTGACATTTCTGCACCGTGGCTTTCGTACTACCTTTACTCCTCTGTTTCTGCCTCCCACACAGCAGTCCTGTGTGTGAACTCATCCAACACAATGCGTGCAGCTCATTGAGCTCATCAGTTAAGCATCCTGCTTCTGTTCTGCAAAGCACTTGAGAACATTCTTCGGAGCTTTGCTTTATTTGAGCACGGATATCTTGCAGATGTTTAATTTAAAGCTCATGTGTAGTCCCACTGAAGTAAATGGGATTACTAAAGTACTTAAAGTAATTCCCTGCTGAATCAGGCTTTTAAGGGTAAGGATAAATGTGCCTAATTTTTATTCATGCATCAGATATCTATAGACTAATAGTTTAAACTCATCAGTTTCGTATCTAGTTAATATTAAATCTCTGGAGTTTAATATCTTCACCTGCTGCATCTACCATCCCATCTACCATCCAGCGTTAAATATAATGCTGCAGGACAAGTTTTTGCACACATCAGGCACTCATGTTTTGCATACATACCAGTGCTGTGATGACTTACACAGCAACAAAACTATGCAAGGTAAACTGTCTCTATTTTGGCAATATACCACAAAAATTCCACTTTTTGGAAAATGACAAATAAACAAATATTTTCTGAATGTTACATATATCANAGCGTTAAATATAATGCTGCAGGACAAGTTTTTGCACACATCAGGCACTCATGTTTTGCATACATACCAGTGCTGTGATGACTTACACAGCAACAAAACTATGCAAGGTAAACTTTCTCTATTTTAGCAATATACCACAAAAATTGCACTTTTTGGAAAATGACAAATAAACAGCACCCGGACCTCATATTTTCTGAATGTTACATATATCAAAGACTTCAGAAAAGAACTGTTGTAAGGCAGATAAAAAAATAGCAGAAGCAATTACATTTATTTTGGACACAACAGGTAAACTCATTCATCTACCTGTAACTGCTTACTTCCTGCATACAATGGAGTTTTAGAACTATTTTCAACTTGATACTGGGCATAAGTGTCCAAGGAAACAAAATCTGTGGATCTAAGGTATTTAACATGTACGTGCTACACATTGCATAGGATCATTACCTACAACCTGGCCAGAAGCAAACACAAAGTGGCATGAACTAAGGTTGAGACTCATCAATGCAAAATCTGTCAGAAAAAAAAAGAAAAAATAATCTACAACCTCATCAGCAATGAGACACTCGTGACTTCTTACATCATCAAGACCTGGCTGAGTGATGCTAAGAGTTCTCTGCAAAGCACTTTTATCCTCACATCTATCAAAATTTATCCCCTGCTGAAAATATAGTAAGAGAAAGCTGGCAGTGATGAATTCATCTTGTCATCAAGCATCAAGTCCATTTAAATTGATTACTTCATTTAAATGAATACACCTGGAAATATAAAACACATGCAAAATTACCATTCATTTTAATGTCATTTGCAGGTCACTAAAAAAAGACCCACTGACACACTTGTGATAACAGAAGAAAATTTAAATGATTCCTTCCTAAAAATTTTCATTGTTCACCTCTGGCCCACCCAATCTTGTTGGTTCATCTGATCAAATAGTACACCTACAAAGTTTAAATCAAGGGCGTAAAACAACAGACTAACAGGCAGGTGATTATTTCATTAATGCAATGGTACAACATCTTCTAGTGTACAGATGTAAGAACTTACGGTGGCCTCAATTAATTATAGGTTTGGGATATGAGTAGAGACATCAGACCAACAGCTTTAGCGATAAACAATTTATCTCTAAGTAACAGCACAGTAACGTATATAGATTGGTAGTGCAATTACCGAGGCCATTATAACAGCAAATCCAGTTATTCAGCAATATATTCAGGTGGAAACAACGGCAAATCCAGTAATTCACCAATACTGAGCCAGATGTAATACCCGGGCATGCAAGGACATGCACAACCGTGGTTACCAGCCAGGCCAGCAGAAAGCTGGGCACGGTTGCTTCTTCTGAGGAGCGGCTCAGACCCGCAGAGGGGCTGGGGGAATCCCACGCTTGCTCATCCAACCCCGTCGCGCTGAGTCGCGGAAGCACCGTCTGGACTTGCTAACCAGTCATCCCACCCCACCTCTGCTCCTCCGGTCCTGTCCCTGGTGTGCATGGGGCGCAGAAGTATGGTGTAAGGCAATACTGGCCTTACACCTCCATTGTGCGCACAGGACCTGGAAATACCGTGTAAGGCAATACCAGCCCCACAACAGATAAAACCAATGATCAGCAGCTCCAGTTCAACCACAACAATTCATGTATTTAATAAAAATCTCCTCATAGAATAAGACACAATTATAAACAGGGCACTTCAATTATTAGTTTTATTGTATACCAATATCAGCCACAGGCATGCTGACTTCCAACAGGTAGTTCCCCACACCCATACAAACCATTTCACTACTCCGAAATTCTGTTAAAACATGACAGAGCTTTATCTTGTGTCAGAGGAAAGAAAACAGAAAAGAGATTGATAGAGTGAAAATAGTAAACTCCTCAAAGCACACGTGCCATCACCACTATTGTTTACAATGTTTTTCTTTGCGAAGAAATGCAAAATATGTAGGGCATAAAACCTGATGACCTGTTGGAGCTGGTCCAGAGGAGGGTCATGAAGATGATCAGAGGGCTGGAGCACCTCTCCTATGAGGACAGGCTGAGAGAGTTGGGGTGGTTCAGCCTGGAGAAGAGAAGAGAAGGCTCCAGGGAGACCTTATAGCAGCTCTCCAGTATGTAAAGGGGGCCTATAGGAAAGATGGGGAGGGCTTCTTTATCAGGGAGTATAGTGATAGGATGAGAGGTAACAGTTTTAAACTGAAAGAGGGGAGATTTAGATCAGATATCAGGAAGAAATTCTTACCCTGAGGGTGGTGAGGCACTGGAACAGGTTGCCCGGAGAAGCTGCGGATGCCCCATCCCTGGAGGTGTCCAAGACCAGGCTGGATGGGGCTTTAAGCAACCTGGTCTAGTGGGAGGTGTCCCTGCCCATGGCAGGGGTGTTGGAACTAGATGATCTTTAAGGTCCCTTCCAACCCAAACCATTCTATGATTCTATGAGCTCAAGAAATACTCGGAGGATCCTGAACTGCATCTTCTTCAGCAATCCCACCTACTGCAAACTTTTCGGACTTCTCCTCCATTCTCAATAATGGCTTTCCACAAAATCCCAGATTGCAGTAAAGGTCTCAGTCCTTAACTTCAGCACACTACATAGCCTTGTCCAAAGATACACGAAAGACTGCATAATGTCTGCGTTACAGAAACAACATTCTTATCTGGATTTCCACACTCCAAAACTATGGAACAAAATTCCCAGGGCACAAAGGGGCATTGAAAGCTTCCCCATCTTCTCTTGGACAAGGCACAAGGCTTCGAACTTGTCCTTTTCTCTCTGTATGTATGTGTCCAAACGTATGTGCAATCTTCCAACTACGCATATTCAAGCAGAACTAGAAATCCCAAAGCCCCTTACTGGAACAGAAACAAGACTTCATAGCACACACTTCCTCTGATGAGAGAGGAGACAACAGGAATACGTATCGGTTGGAGTGCTCAACTCTTCTCCTAGAAAGAGCAGAAACACTTTGGCACTGAACTGTGTGAGTGTGGCATAAAAATGTGCACAGAGCAGTGTCCTGTGAAGCACAAAGCTTGAAAAGTTATCCAAGTTAAATGAGTATGCTTAGTATGTGCAATATTTTAATTTCATTTAGGTTTAAGTCAAAACTGCTTATAACTGGGCTGAATTTGGCATGAATTTCTGAAGCTTAACTGTTTCAACTTCTGGTGGTTTGTGTTAAAATCTGTAATTTGCAATTAAGTTTCTGCTCTTACTCACTGGTACTAACATAGCCATTGCTAGTTTCCCACTCTCCCAAATCATCTGTGCCCAGATAGTACCGCTCCCCATAATTAATAAGCATGACTCATGCTTTTAACAAAATCCCCATTGAAGAGGAACTTCTTTTTCAGATTTTCTTCCAGTCCTGATCTATAACTGCAAAAAAACCAAAAAAGTTAAGATGCCCTGCGACAACAGCTTTCAGTCCCTTCTCCACTATTCTGTTTCTACGCTTCCAGTGTTTCTCCTGTCATTTGCCCTCATATTTTTATCTGATTATCAAATATCTGGCAAAGGAGCACTTGGCAGGATTTAGAGCTGTTCAGTCACCATTCAACGGCGATGGGGCTGAAGGCATAATGAGAGATTCTTTACAAAGTTCCCAGCAGCGCTGTCCTTGGAAGGCCTTGATACCGCTCATGTTCCCCGCGGGTGCCCTGTGTTTCTCGACCCGTGGAACCGCCAGTTCGCCCCTTCGGGAAAGTGGGCTCCGTATGCGGTTTGGACAAAGGGACGAAGCACAACTCCTCAGCTGTGCTCTACAGCAACAACTTCGGCTTAAAACTTGCCTCAGAGCTTAGAGAAAGTAAACATAAAAAGTGAAATTAAAAGTCACCAGGTACCACTTGAAAGCGATTTCCTTTTCCCCTACTCATTGCCGGCGCTGGCAAGTGCGGCACCCACTCCTCCGGGGACCGGCGCCCGGGGAGGGCAAAGGCGGCGCGGCCCCGGCCGTCCCCCGCCGTCCCCGGGGCACCGCACGCCGCGGGGGTCCCGG
>VUYV01000050.1:893498-905210 GCA_008711295.1 Anarhynchus alexandrinus | reverse complement strand
GTCAGTCGCGGGGAGCGGAGGGGCGGCCGGTCGGTCGGCGGGGCGGGAAGGGAAGAAGGGAAGCGAAGGGAAGGCAGAAGGGAAGAAGGCGGGCGGGAGGCGGCGGCGGCGGCGCCGCGCTCGCCCCGCTGCCCTGGATGACGGGCGGCCGGTTCGACTTCGACGATGGCGGCACCTACTGCGGCGGCTGGGAGGACGGGAAAGCCCACGGGCACGGCATCTGCACCGGGCCCAAGGGGCAGGGCGAGTATGCCGGCTCCTGGTCCCACGGCTTCGAGGTGGCGGGCGGCTACACCTGGCCCAGCGGCAACACCTACCTGGGCTACTGGGCGCAGGGCAAGCGCCACGGGCTGGGCGTGGAGACGAAGGGCAGGTGGATGTACCGCGGCGAGTGGTCCCACGGCTTCAAGGGGCGCTACGGGGTGCGGCAGAGCCTCAGCACGCCGGCCCGCTACGAGGGCACCTGGAGCAACGGGCTGCAGGACGGATACGGCGTCGAGACCTACGGGGACGGAGGTGGGCGCCGGCGGGGGGCGCCCCACGCGCGGCGGCGCCGGGGGGTGGTGGTNACTCGCCCTCACACCGGCCCCGGGCGGGGCGGCCCCTCAGCGCGGCGGGGGTCTCCCCGCCTTCCCCCGCCCGGCTCCGGGCGTCTTTCCACGGCGCAGGGGAGGGGGAACGCGCGTTTCTCAGCCGTCGGCCTCGCCGCCCCGCAGGCCCCGCTGGCGGCTGGGGAGTGCCACAGGTGCCCGGCGCCTTTCCCGCCCCGCTCCGTGAGGTGCCGCCCGGCCCCGGCCGAGCGGCCACGGCCGCCCCGGGACGCGGCGCTGGGTTGGGCTGGGCTGGGCTGTGGGGCGGGCGGTGCTGCCGGGCTCGGCGCTTTCTCCCGGCCAGCTGGTAGAAATCCGCATTACGGCTGCCTGCGGGGCTGCTTTTCCTTTTCACCCCGCTGAGGCGGCTGCCGGGCTCCCCGCCCGCCATAACGATAACCGGGGCCGGCAGCGCCTATCTGAGAAGAGGGAGCCGGCGAGGCGGGCCCTCTGCTTCCCCCCCCTCCCCGCTCCACCCCCTCGCACCGGTTTCCCGGTGAAACCGCAATAACTCAGTAAGCGAGCCCTTGTGCCGTGCGAGCTCCGGTAGCTTTACTCGCTCAGTGCGCTCGGCTCGTAAACAGGGCGCTGGAGGTGAGGAAGTGGGCAGGCAGCTTTGCACAAAATCAATGAAACGTGGGTCCGCCCTCATGTCATAACTCATACCTCGTTAAAATCCGGTGGAGTTTTCAGACGCGCTGCTCGAAGTACGAGCCGCGCCGTGAAATTACACGGGCCTGCCTCTCACACGCTCCACCACGGGGAAAAAAAAACCAACCCCAAAGCGTTTTCTAGGGCTGAGCTCCCCGGTAAGTGTGCGGATAGAGGGCTTGGGCAACGCTGCCCTCGCCTTGAGGTTAGGAGCCGTCAGAAGTCGAGGTTCCGTAAGGCCAGTGGGGACTGGAGCTTATTTGAATGGTCAGTTACAGTTATTGAGCCTCCGTCATTTCGCGCGCGCTGCACAAAAATAATGCACCTGTTATTTTTGAATTCCTCTTTTGCTGCTGTAACGTCATTGGCATCGGTGGAAGTGCCACCTGCGACTTCTGGGGAGTTGCTCCTCAACTTGGCTTGTTTCATTGTAACAGGAAAAACTGGTCTCAGTTTTAGGGCTAGAGAGTTGTTGGTTTGTTGTTGTTTTTTTGTTTGTTTTTTTTTTCCCCAGAAATGCTGCTCGCTTCAGCTTTGAGCAACGTGCTTAGGTAACATGCAAGAAATAGAATATACCAAAATCAGAGGTAATATTCACATGATGCGACTAAAGGAGTAACCCATGTATCGGATCTCATGGTCGATGCTGTTGCTGGTTTCTTTAAGGGATTTTGGTCAGAGATTTGTGGTCAAACTTTTAAGAATCGTGTCAGAGAATAGGTATTTTTGTATTAAGCAGAAGAAGAGACATTTACAGTTGGGGGTCGCTTTTTTCCCCTTTCCGAAATACAGAATGTAGCGAATTGGGTAAGATTCATTTCTTTCAGAAAATGAAATGTACTGTGGTTTTTGTACCTTGAACTCTTTTAATCTCCTTGTTTATACATATTTGTAGCTGTCTGAAAATTGTTTCCTGGTGTGGAAAGTTCTGATGCTCAAAGTCAGCCGAGATATGTGTTTGGGGATTTAGGAAAAAAAACAAACCCAAACAACAACAACACGCCACCCCCCAAAAAGCCCATAAAAGATCGGAATTTTAGTTTCACTTTCACCACACAATAGACTTTTCAATTTTTATTATATTTGTTTTGGCTAGTAAGTTAAAAGCTGAAGAATAGCTGAATTTGCAGTGGCTATCTTTTTTTTTTTTTTTCCAGAAAAGTAAATTGCCATTCCAGTAAATCTTCTAGAAGTGATTTTTCTCAAGCTGAAGTTTCTTTTATCTTTTTCTTTAGGCTTCTTGTGGAATTTTTAAAATCTCTATAATATTGATAGTTGGAGGTAAATTCTCTAAATATTTAGACTTAGACCCCACAGGAAATTCTTTGTCCAAAACACCATATGAAGTGTGCAGTTTACACTGTGAGATTTTTAGTCCTGTTAACTGAAATCTGTTACCATGGCCCCAGTCTTTTACGTGTTGCAGTTCATATGAACAGAGGGTGTGAAGTCCCATCGATTTTAATGAAAGTACTCTTGAATGAAGCAAAGCAGTACGTCATAGATGTTTGCAGATGTGTTTTTGTTTTCGTGCTCTGGGAACAATAGCCGTATTTGTACACCAGAAGAATGTCTGAAATGTTTTTACAAGGAAACCAGATTTACATATGTTTCTTTAACATACTGTGAAATATTTGCAGGAAAGCACTTCCTTTATTATGACCTGAGAATACCAGCATAGGGAAATAACTGTTTAGACTATGCCAATTGCCAGTTTGTTTTCAAACTCACTAGAAACCAGGCCTCTTTTCTGCTATTTTTTTTCTTTTGTTTCTTTCCCCAATATGTTGTTTTAAAATGCATTGGTGGTATTAGGAGATGTAGTTGCGGGAGGGAAAAGGAACACAAGCATTGACAGCGTTCCTCAGTGTTTCTGCACACAACACTTTGCACGACATGAGTAATATATGTCATGCTGTGTTTAAATGCTTAAAATTGTCACTCAGTCAAATCTCTGAGGAAAAACACTGTGAATTATAAACCATGATCCTCCATTCATTGCATGTGCTTATGCTGGGCCTTCAAGTGGCCCATCAGGTTGTTTGCCACCTGGGCTTTTATGCCTCCTTTAAACTCCCTAGATTTTGCTGATTTTGTGTGAATCTGTGAGCCTACTGGAGCACTTTTTTACAGAGGGACTAAGGCCTAATTTTAAACTTCAGTATGTGTAAATTAGTTAGCAGTTTATGGTCCTGCCAACAATAGCAGTAAGAGGCATCTTGCTGTAAGGTTGTGCGTTGTCGTTCCACAGAGCTCAGTTGGGTGCAAATGCACCGTAAGCAAAGATCATCATTAGTACATATGTTCGTTGATTTCTAAGTAGTCGTCTTTCTAGATGTATGCTTATCTAACATTTGAGTCTGAAAAGCATGCAAAAATCTCGATGTAACAACGAATTTGTTAAACCACAGAAGATGTAAGTACAGGATGAAAGCAAGTAGACTAGTTAATTAGGTCCTTGGCCTCTCAGCTTTTTTACACAGCGTAGTTTTAAATTTTAGCTGTAAGTAGTCGATGACATTTACAGCTCTAAGATATACTGAGGGGTTTTTGGGAGGGATGGCACAATGTAACTCTAAGGAGACAGGTTAGGAAATTATACCTTACAGCAACTTGCCAACAAAAACAAAAGAAAGAAAAAATACTTTCTCATAGTTCTCAGGCTCAAAATATGAACACCTTTTCAAGGGAACCAATTAAACACCAGATGGACAGTCAGTAGAAGTCGTGGCCAAATATTTCTTCAGTTACAAAGGATACCAAGCCTAGCTTTTCGAAAATTAATGCTGAACAATGTTATTGTTTTATGGTCAAACACTGTTTTAAATTAGCTTGGTAATTACATTGTTAATTAAAATTTTAACAGTTGACCCTTACTGGTACTGCTTTGAACAGTCGATTATAGTATAAGTTGAAACGGGAAAAGGTGTGTTTGTTGATATATCATCCATATTTATATCTATATATAGGTAAATATTGCATATATTTGTATCTTCATATATGGGAAAAGCTGTTTTAGCATGTCTTCTGTCATATGCTGTAGTATTTAATTATGTTGCAATCTAAGTCTAAAATTTCTTTTGTTGGAAGGAGATGATATAGTTAGTCTGATATAGTCAGTCAAATTACTGTACAAGTCCCTTGTATCTTCATTCTGGACACTGCCCTCCATATACCATTAAAATATTTTTCCTTTGAAATAGTAAGTTGAAAAATCAAGGCAAATAAGTCAGCTTTCTAGCACTAGTATCGGCAGCCTTTCCCTTAATGGATTTGTAATGATAGAGGAGATGGTTGTTACCTACAAGACTGCACGAAATTCCAACTAAATATCTTTGGTACTTTCTAAGGACCAATTCAGTGTGAATCTTCCGTTTCCTCATTGACTATTTTCTCTTTAGAAGAAGCTCGCATTGATTTTATTTCCCCAGTAGAAAGGAAAATCGGACAAGTAAATAGCAGCACATCAATTGTCCTTGTTTTAATGCCCTTATGGGCAACATCGACCACTTCCGCTTCTGTCTACAGAGTAGTGAAAAATACAAGTCCTAAATGAATTAAGTATTTTTGAGCTTTCCATGTTCATTAATTAAAACAAAATATTAGTAAGAAAAAAGGCTGACCTTTTGTACTTTTTTTAAAATTCCATACTGAAATAAGTTGGTTCTGGTTTGAGTCTGACACTCAAATAGCAACATGGAGAGCCATAATTATGAGTTGCTGCTCTAATGTAATATTGTGTGGTATAATTAAAATTAGAATTAGATTTATTATTTTTAAATGAAATTAACTGGTGCAGAATGTTAGGCAGATTGTTGTATGTAGCAGTAAGTCTACGTAGCCCGATTCATAGCTCCAGTGTATCATTATGATACTAGGGGGAGATCCCAGATATAATTATGGACAAAATGTAGTCGTTTATGCTCATAAAATATTAATATATTTCTGGGAAATGTCTGTTTAATAAAGAAAATATTACAATATGGGTGTATTTTTGCAGTATTTACAGAATACGTCATACCAGTGCTTTGTGCTCATGTTTCTATTTGTTCTTCTCCATATGCTGAGTTTTTTAAAATAATCATGTTTCTAGATTCGGCACCCTTACAACCAGTGCAGCAGTAGGTATCCAGGATACAGAGAATGAGGAAGAAACTAAGAAAGTTGTTTGTTTGTGTCAGCAGCCATCTGTTAAAACAAAAACCTTCCACTTGGTAGAATTTTCTACCAACATAAAATAGTTATGTTGTGGAACCTATCTAGTATTATATAAAAAAGAAAGCACACTTGGCAAATTTAATTTCATGTTAACATTGAGATATAACTTAGCAGAAGAGGTAATACCATAAAGCAGTAATTGATAGATAATTGACATGTGCACGACCAAAATAGCATGCTTATACAAAGGAGATCGAATCTCAAAGCAAATGAAGTGTCGAGCTACATCTAAAACTGCAGGTATTTCAGAAATATTTTCACAAAAATTTAGTCAATCACTGAATTTGACATTTGATATTTAGTTCTCTGAAGAATAGTTTTTAATAGGTGCTCCAATTAAAGCAGACCAAAATCAAAGAAAGATATTTTAAAGACTGCTTATTCATCCTTCTGTAAGAATATTCAGTCTCAAAATAGCTTTTTTTTTTTAAAAAAAAAAGCAGCTCTAGGTGGGCGAGAGACTTCATTTTGAGGAGCTTAAAGCAGTTTAATGGGCATTAGAGTGAAATGATCTTAGAAAGCAAATTATCTTGTATTTGCCAGTTTTGGCATTCCTGGCACCTTCCTTTAGAACATCTGGTACAAATGGCTTTCAGAGACCAGACACTGGAGTATGTATCTTGTGAAAATGAAAATGCCTTTCAAGAATACAAGAAAAAATTTGTCTGCAGTAATAACCCGATAATGCTGGGGTTTGGCTCAGGTGCAGCTTTCCATGTACTCCGTTACATGGATATCCATGACTTCTCATATCAAATGCCATGTTGCTCTTCCTTATATTGCTGTTTTTAAAAAAAAATTGCAAAACCAGTTATGGTTGCAACAATTAAATGTATTTATGATAGAATGGTGTGCAATAATCTAGTTTTCATGGCCTTGCCTTTCTTACATACTGCAGAACAAATGAAAGATAACAAAAGTGCTAAAGGAGTCCTGTTTCTGATCTTTCTGTCACAACATAATGCAGAATGCAGTGCCATGTGTACGATACTGGGGATACCAAAAAGTGATGATATCAAGAGTTCATAAAGAGTAAGGTATACCGAGGTTTTGTTTTTCCATTCAAGTACATGCAAAAACTTTAAAATCTTTAATTTTTCAATAGAGGTTTATAACAGTGGATCCAAAGGCCCATCCGAAGACAAAAAAACTTAGTGGATTGTCAAATATGTCCTGACAAGGAGAGGTCTGTAGTCACCTTAAACTCGGGATAACAGGACGTTTACCACTCCTGTTTGCTCTTTCTGTGAGCAGCTGGAGGCAAGAGCCATGAGCGTCCTGTCCTGCTCCCTCCCTCCCAAGCTGACCGCATATAATGTAGCTCTCCTTCTGCTGACCACCTCCCCATCTGACCACCTTAAAAAAATGTTGAGGGAGTCCCGCTGTATAAATTTCTCCTGAAATTTTTTCCGTGGACAGATCCATTCAAAAAATGCTTATGATTACAGCTACTGTGTCTTAGTTGCCAAAATAAATTACTTCAGCTGGGAAAGTGAAGGCTTTGTTAAGAGGAAAAATAATTTATGAGTAAAACAAGTAACAAAATTAGTTTATCATCTGCTGTGTCTTTTGCTGCGATTTTTCTGCATTTCTTCTTACCAAAACCAGAGCTGACAGCATAGTATTGCCTGTAGCATACTGCATGTAGAGTGCTAGGTCTTCTACAGCTTCCTAAATTTAATTTCTCCCTATTACTTTAAAAGGTACATACCAGGGGCAATGGACAGGAGGGATGCGACATGGATATGGCGTACGTCAGAGTGTACCCTATGGCATGGCAACTGTGATCCGTTCACCCCTCCGAACGTCTCTAGCTTCACTTAGAAGTGAGCAGAGCAATGGCACTGTTCTGCATGACGTCACCTCAGACAGTCCAGCTGGAACAAGAGGAGGTTTTGTGCTCAATTTTCACAGTGATCCAGAAGCGATGGGCATTAAGAAAAAAGGAGGCTTATTCAGAAGAGGATCCCTTCTTGGTAGTATAAAACTTAGAAAATCTGAATCTAGGTCATCGATATCTAGCAAACGGAGCTCTGTCAGGAGTGATGCTGCTATGAGCAGAATTAGTTCTAGTGATGCCAACTCTACAATTAGTTTTGGAGACGGTGACTGTGATTATTGCCCTATGGAAGACCATGTTGATGCCACCACTACAGAAACCTATATGGGTGAATGGAAGAATGACAAGCGCAGTGGTTTTGGTATTAGTGAGCGTTCAAATGGTATGAAATATGAAGGAGAATGGCTAAATAACAGGAGGCACGGATATGGATGTACCATGTTTCCAGATGGCACCAAAGAAGAGGGAAAATATAAAAATAACGTTTTGGTCCGTGGAATAAGAAAGCAACTTATACCAATACGAAACACAAAAACTAGAGAAAAGGTGGATAGAGCAATAGAGGGTGCACAGCGAGCAGCTGCCATGGCAAGAACTAAAGTGGAAATTGCAACTTCAAGGTATGTTATCGTAAAATAAAGTTGTTCATCACTGAATTTTCAGAAACAAAAATGTGTTACAATATATGAGCTCTTATTGTTGAGAAAAGGCTAAAAAGCGCAAGGGTGTAAATGTTGTCTTCACTGTGTACTTGCTTCCCTTTCACTTTCACATGTGTAACTCCATTGACTTTAGTGGCATTACACATATGAAACTTAGAACTTCAACTCATTTGAGTAAATATGTTCCTATATGTTCCATAACATACTGTGAAAATAAATTTCCGTTCTCATACATTTGTGCGTTCACTCAAGAGCTGCTGAGTTATGCCTTTAAACCTGTTTGGAAAATAAAACTACTGAGGAAAGGTAGAGAATGATTTGGGGGACGAAGTGAAGATTGAAGGTCTTCCATAAGCATGCTCCAGTTACATTTACTGTGTTGCTGATTTTTGGCGTAGCATCTGATAATCACTGAAGTTGCCCATTTGACATTGAGCATCTTAAGATGCGTCTGTTTATCTGAGAGACTGGTATGAACAGTGTAAGAATAATGGTCGAGGCTCTTGTGCTTCGAGGCTGTTGATTTGGTTGCCAGGGCAATATCTGCCAAAAGAGTTCTGTGTGAAGACTCTTTTTGTTTTAGAGCATGTTTCTCCTGCAGTCTGAATTCGTCCAGATCTTATGACCACCACTTCAAATAGTGGTGGTCATCTTCTCCCCATCTTCTGCTAA
The DNA here is from genome assembly GCA_008711295.1 of Anarhynchus alexandrinus. Classification (NCBI taxonomy): domain Eukaryota; kingdom Metazoa; phylum Chordata; class Aves; order Charadriiformes; family Charadriidae; genus Anarhynchus; species Anarhynchus alexandrinus. The sequence goes on along the minus strand of VUYV01000050.1, from coordinate 896,577 downwards.
GTGTTTGAGATGGGAGAAGTGTATGGGTATTAGTAGCAGGGAAAAAATGTCATTTTCACTTTGAACTCCTAACCAACGACCAAGCAAATTTATCTGAAATGGAATTGTTACAAATTAAATCAGTATAGACAATTTTAATAGGTTTTACTATTAAATCTGAGAGCTCTTTAAAAAGCTATTTAATTTTTAATGCCTTCCAATAAGTTTCTGTGGCAGTTTCTCTGTTGTTGGTTTTAGTTTGTTTCCTCGGGCAGGCTTTTCTTGAAATACGCTGTGGATCAAAAAAGAGCTCAGAAATGTGCACTGAAGAAAATCTTCATGCTATTTTAGAAAAAAGGATGTCACATTACACTTAGAGCTGAACAACTGATTTAGTGTGGTCAGTAGTGTGCGCTCAGTGACTATCCTTTTTCTGACAGTCGTAAAGAATACACAAAAGACCAAAAACTGCATAAGTGGGAAAGCTTGAATACGTGAATGGCTCATAGCAAAAAGTAGTTGAGACACAAACATGAAGAATTTAGCATACTGTTAAAGAACCTTTCTGAGCACTGGTCACCCAAGTAACTAGGGGGTAGCGTATACTCAAGTACTTCTATAAATATATGTAAGGCATTATATGATAGCATACCATATTAGCAAAGCAGATCAGTAATAGCTAACTTTAAGAAATTACTGGATCCCACTCATGTTCTGTCAGTACATAATAAGCCCTAGTTCTGAAAAAAAATGAGGGGATGGGATGTAGGGATAGGGGGAGTCACTGCTCTCAGTCCGTATAAAACTATTAAAAAGCTGTAGTCTGTGACCATTACATTACAAGGCACAGTGTGTGCACTTCCTCTTTAAGAAGGGCTGGCATTGAGTCAAAGGCAAAGAGACCTGATACTTACTCAGGCAACATCAGGCATAAAGATTACATTAACTTCACTTGTGAGTGCTTGTTGGACTCGCCTAGTAAGGATGACACAACCCTTCCCATCTCTCAAGTTTTCAGAATTGCCTTTAGTGTCAACCAGTGGGAGCAACACCATGGCATTATGTGAACTAAGGGACTGTCATACTGGCAGAGTCAGTAGCGCTGACTGTCTAAGAGACAGGTCATCTGGAGGAGATCTTATAAGAGCATTGAGGAAGAAATTTCAGCTTCGAACAGTTGCTGAATTGTAGGCTGACCAGACTGGTGTGGTTTCAGGATGAAAGAACTTGCTTCTGTCCCACTGAGACTTGAGGACCAGTAGTGGTTTGGGACTGCTTTTTTTACCAAAGTGATATATTAATAATATAGTAATCCTTCAGACAGTAGCATTCCTGCAATGTCTTAGATGAATGTGGGGATGGTGGTCTTGTCTGTTTCCTAACGATCACTACTACACAAAAAAGTCCAGGGGGAGTGCCTTTTTTCATTTCTCTAATGTGTAATACAAAGATGGTTCTGCCCATGTGGCATAACCTCACTGTACACTGGCCTGTAAAACCTTCTGTGTTTCAGACCTGGCAGATGTCAGCAGCAATGTGTGCTTACTGTAGATTTCCATTCCATTAGTGGAAGAACTCTCTAGACAGACCTCTTCTCACCCCCAAAACCATCAAATGTCCAGGTTTCCATTCCAAAGAGCTAGAAACCCTGACTCTGAGCCAGGTACCTTCCTTTTCAACGCAGCTTTGAGTTGTATGCTGTTCTTCCTGTATTGTTTATTCCCAGAATGTTTGCTCAGCCAAATGAAACCAGACCATACTCTCCTCTTCATAGCTCCCTGCTGGTCATGACAGATTTGGCTGGTAGTTTGACCTGTGACAGATGTCCACACAGTCATCAACAAGACCAACCACTGTTCTGCTTTATATTCCTGATGTCTTCTTATGTCTAAAAGTCCTCCTTAATAATCTGTGTAGTCTTCCTTTATCTAAAATGGCAGTTTGGTGTACAAAGAAAAATCTAAAAGTTGGGGTAAGTGGTGCTTCGCTGAACCTGAATTTACATTGGCTCTCCTGATTCAACCTTTGGGGTTTTGAGGCATTTTTACTGAGGTGTTTTACATGTAATAGCAGCATTTCTCATAAGATAATAGATCACAAAACCGTATGATGTATAGAAAGCTGCTGTATCAGGGAAATAGTTACGAGCCTCTGCTATGCAAATTTGTATCCAAAACAGATTATAAATTAGCAATGAGTAAAAATGCTTTTAAAATGATAACGCAGCTTAACAGTCTTGACTGTGTATTATAGTCTTACTATCTATACTTAAGACAAAATATTAAGGTGTAAATGTAAAAGTCAGACTTTGAGGAATTTCAGAAGTATGTTCAATCTTTTTCCCTTTTAAAATATTAAAAGGCTTTTTTAAATCATTAGTATAGGCAGTAATTAGTTCAAATTCATCTTTAACCTACTTCTGCTAAAAGCAGTCAGGTTTACTCTCCATGCCTTTTTTGGGTTGCTGCCTAAAAGAAAAAGCTGCCTTCCAGAAATTTTTAATAATTTTTTTTCTGTTATTTCAAGCACATGTGAAATGCTTCAACCTCTGGAAGATGTACATTTGGAAGAGCCCTTTGGAAGATGTTAAAAAGCCCCAAATGTCCACTCAACCAAGAGTCAAATAGAAACTTGTTTTGAGGATGTCAAATAATTCTCACTGTAGGGATTTTGAACTTTTCATCACCGTCATGTGTCTTATTCAAAGACACTTATTATCCCTCTGCAGTTCAACATGAACTGGAATTACATTAGACCACTTCTTTCCTAGTATGCAAATCACTTAAGTTCTCATTAAAGGAGCTATTTAGTGTATTATACTAACTTTGCCTTTATCAATACTTACAATGGCATAAACTGTAACGTTTTTGGAATTAATTTTCAGAGTTTGAACATAAACCTACCTTTTAATACTCAGTATTGTTGGCTGTTTTTAAATGTATCAGTCCTGTAAGCAAACATGTAGTACTGGAAGCAGAAGGAATTATGTTTGTTTATATACGGCTCTTCATGTACCAGATTCTTTCTAGAATAAAGTCAATATTATGGGTTCAGAATTGAGTTCTCAGAGACAAGGACCCAAGCCTTCCACCCCACCCCC
>VUYV01000050.1:843794-893450 GCA_008711295.1 Anarhynchus alexandrinus | reverse complement strand
TTCCCCCCCCCCCCCCCCCCACCCCCTCTTTTCTCCCTTCAGATTTTTTCTGGCTCATGCTCAACCAGAAATTCTCCTTTAAGTGCTGACTCTCTGAAGAAAAAACTTTGCAGGGACACAGAGGGACAAGATAAAAGTACAGTAAGAGTAAGAAATATGAATCAGAAGATAGTGTGTGGAGGAAAAGGGAGAAAGAAACCAAAAGAAAAAGATGTTTCCTTGTTGTTATTTTCCTTATATACCATTGATCTTTCAGGTCATGAAAGAAGCAGGTTAAAGAATTGCATGTTCTTTTTTATTCTTTTTTTTCCACAGAAGCTAAATACTTTTAATTACTCCAAAGTTGTCAGTGAGTTTTAAGTAAGGTGTACTGTCATAATATGCTGTGAGAACTTTTGACCACCGTAAAAGCAATATTGTAATGGGTTTTCATTACATGAGTACCTGAGGTTTGGTGAAGGATAATGGTGCCTTTGTGTTAGGCACTGCACAAACAAATTACCCTGTCTAGAGACCTTGCAGTCTGGGAAAAGGGCAGTGCCCAACAAACAGAAAGAAACTGGCAAAAGACTGTGAAAGGACCCAAGATCAAGATAACAGTAAAATTAATATCTTGCAACTAATAACATAGAGCAGTTCCTTCTTGTTGACTAGCTGTCTGTGCTCAGATAGCAGTGACTAGCAAGCTTCTAGTCAGGAAGACCTTTTAAGGGGAGTCTTATCCCCCTGAAGGGGGATTAACTGGTGTCTTTTCTGCAGTGATTTCTTTTTCAGAGTAGCTTTTTTAGACAGCTCACTTTTATTTTTAACGTTTGTGTCCAAGTCCACAGATGCTATGGCTTAGTTTCAACCTTTATTTTTTTAATAGAAACTACCAAAACTCTGGTTGTGATCCTGTGTCATGAGCAGCCTGCTTTGCTCTGCGCAGCTGCGAAAGAGCCTCAAGCTGGTGGAGGTGCCGTAGGAGGATGGACTGGGTAGTGGAGACCCAGTATAACAATTCTGATTTTCTTTGGGAGGGAGCCCGCTGCTACAGCCTGGACTTTCTTGGGTCCTTGCTCTCCCTCGCTGTCACAGTGGCCTCCTGGAGCCAGTAGCTGGCTTGTGTAGTGTTCGATGCTGAGGATGATTGAGAGCGCGCTGATTTACCCTGAGGGCTGGGCCTGGGTGCTTAGCGTTGGCTTCAAGTCACTGGGCAGCAGCTCCTTCTGAATGGCGCGGCTCAGTTGCCCGCCCCAGAGCACTAGTGTTCGCAGTACAACAGTTATATAAGAAATCGGTGCTTATATTTTTCATAACCTTAACTCAGAGTAAGTTTCAGCATGCTGTACCGCACGTGCTGGGTTTACATGAAGTGTGTGGAACTGTCAGGAAGGAGTACTGAATGGTTTAGTAGCCAGTTCCTTTGTTGCCTTCGTTGCCTTGTGTGACCAGTGCTCTCAGCTTGACCCAAACAAACTGTGATTTCTAGGGAGAGCTGGAATTATATGCATGTGGGAGTATAGTTTGTGTCCACACTAGATGGCAGCTGCCAATCATTCCAAACGGCACTGAATTATGTGCACCACACACAGCTTTCCATGATGGATTTAGCTGACTCTACCAATCTCATTTTACTCAAGAAACTAAACTGGACACTTGCAAGACTAGTGCCTCACACGTCTTTGAGATGCTTTACTTATTATAGCTGAAATATGAACATTGTGTTTAGGAATAGGATCCAACAAATACCAAAGGTATTTATATAAGACTGCTTGCTTTAGTACAAAGAGTTGCCTTAGGTTCAAACCAAAATCAGTTTTAATCATTTTACTACGTAGCCTATTTGAAGATAAAAAATAAAATGCTGTGCTAAAACTTAAAACAAGTCTTCAGCTACTATAGATAGTAATTTTAATGTTAATTCTGCATTCTTTAGAGGAAACCATATGTTCCTTGAATCCTGTGGGAGTTATACCACTAACTTCAGTGGGGCACATTTTCACTCAGATTTCACAAACAACTCGTTGGTAAAAGAATATAGTCTTGGACCGTTCCTCTGTTATTTGCTGGGGAATGAATAATACATCTGTTTGAAATACACAAATTGTATAAACATCGCTACACAGATTTGATTTCTTTTCTTAGTATTTAATGCAGTAAGATTACATGCCTGAAAATATGCAAAGTTACTCCTGTACTATCCCTCAGTTGGAAATTTAAGAAAGCCTCAAGTATTTAACTTTTTGATGAAATTACCTGTATCGAATATACCTACCTACAGCCATAAGTCTGAATAGGGATGTATTTTTTTAGAAAAGGCGGTTCTGGAGTATAGCCAATCTTACTTTGTGTTTGTATTAGACATAGAATTGTTATCCTAGAGTTGCTTTTCTAACTTGTTTAAAATTAGGAGATTGCTAATGTAAGATTGAAAATATTCTCCGCTTTCAAAACATAAATGAACCAACACTGCACGACTGCTTTTAAAATAACCATGTAAGACAGCCTTTTTTTTAATATACAAAACCTCTTTGAAATGTTTCTTTGTTCACATGGGTGAGGATTTTTTGCCCAGTTTCCAGAATACTTAATTTAGGAGCTAAAAGAATCTTTACAGTGGCAGCCCAGCAGATGTATGTGAAAACACTAATGCTTTTTTTTTTTTTTTAGGATCCTGAGATACACTAGCAAAAGACTAATTTTTTTTTTTTTTAGCCAAATAAGATGAGCTGTTATGCAGATTCTTGCCTTAGTTTTTGCACAGCATCTCAGTTTTGATCTGTATTACAACAATTGTTCAAAAGCTAAGCCGTAAACATCATCTGTCTCTACTGACTTTCAAGAGAGTTTCTGTGATGGAAATAAATCTCCATTTTAAAAAACAAAATCTGGATTATTTGTACTGGTTAGTCACATATGAACCATAGTGTAAAGCCATTAGACTTACATTATTGATTGCTATAAAACTATTTTCAAAAACAAAAAGATATTTTATATTTCTACTGTATTTAGTACAACTACATACATATGGCTAGTAGTACTAGTCAGAGCTTGAATAATTTACTTGATATTTTGCTCAAACAGTAAACCAATTAATACAGAACCTTCCCAGCTTCTTTCTCCAAAGAAATAAGGAAATGTGCTGTCATCTAACTGTAAGATTGCTGATCAGTATTCTACAGAGTAGGATGTTTTTCAGTGAATAACTACAGCAGAAAAAATACTCTTTTAAATGATTAGTTAATGGCCCCTATGTTGATCTAATTGTATATTTCCCAAATAATAATTGATTAATTTTCTGAAAACTAATGTAGTTCAATGAATAATGCTGTTTGTTTGAATACTAATTGATCAGTGATACATATTATGACTTCTGTTCTTTTTCTCCGGTGATTAATACATTTTTCTGTTTTATACATCTAATAGACATTGGTACATATTTTCATACACTGACTTGCTTTCTTTTGCATACTTGCTATGATTTTCCTCTTTTATTACTGCTCTGTTTGTACTTTGTTATGTTTTCTGCTTCTTCATTCTTCTGCAGCTCTCTGCTCTCATTGTCCTGGGAGGCGGATGCGCGGTCTCTTTGCGGCTGGTGTCCGGGAGTAAATTTCTCCTTATAAGCTTGTCTCCCCTCAAGCCCATGTAAATGTTTAACATCTGAAACAATCTATTGATGATTCTTGTTGTCCTCTTTAGATGTTTTGCCAGTTCTGCTATATAGATGTAGTCTCCCAAGAGATCATTCCTGAGGTCACCTCAAAGCCACTTACTTTATGTATGAAGTTAGGGTTGTTCTGCCTTGCACATCACTTTAGCTGAACTTCATTTGCCATTTAAGAGTGACCAGTGAGCTTTGTGCAGCCCTTCTTTGCAGTTGTCCCTTAGACTTCTCTTCTGTAACACTGACATTCAGAATTTCTGGAACTTAGCTGTTCACACCTTTTCCCCAACATTTATAAACATCATGGGTTCTCAGCCCTGAGCCCTGTGGATATCCAGTGGTGAACCTGCTCGGTTGGGAAAAACAATCAGTTAATCTATCCCATTATATTCTGTTTCTGAACTAATTTTTTATTCACTTAAGCATTTCTTCTCTCTCTTTTTTTTTTTTTAATCTTAATTTCCTTCACTTAGTTTCCAAAGAGCTTCTGGTGAGGAATGATAGACTTTGGTCTTACTACATTAAAAGCAGGGATTGATGGGAAAGGATGGTATTACTGGTTTGTACTTTAAAGCCAGAAATTTCTTTATTAGCATCTTGCTAATATGAAATCAGTTAAATGCGAGTTCTCAGCTCACATTTGTCCTAGGAGTTTAAAAAGAAAGGCATATATGTCTCTTTTTCTCTTACCACTCTGAATCTGGTAGGCTGCTGTTAAGGCTTGTTTGGTTACCTTACCGCTATAAGGCAGCATCTCCACTTTGTGCTTGCCTCAGTTTAGTGGCATATATAAGATGAGGGAGAGGTCATTTTGCTGCTGCTTTTACTTTGCTTTCTGATTTTGGTGTGAGTTGTTACAAAGATCTTTCTTTCTCCACATTTTTAGACCACTTAATAAATAAATTTGTTGGATTATGTCAGTCTTACAGCTACGCATAGGGGTTTAAAATCTAAACGTGGAAACAAGCAAGACTCAAAAGATTTTCACTGTTGAGGTGATCTTTTGGCTGATGCGGACATGCGTCATAGCCTGGATTTGCTCTTATTTGGAGCTAAGGTTTCATACCTGTTCATGGTTAGAAACTTGACTTCCATAGGGAAAAGAAATAACACCAAGAAATCTTAGTTATGACTAAGCTGGAGTGATTTCATATGAATGGGCTCTGTGTGTGTATTCAGCTCAAGTTCACTTTTTAAGCTCCGTCACTTACAGGAATTTATGATGTCAATTGTATAAGCATCTTGGGAATATTTTGAAGGCAAAGAACATGTTGCCAAGCAGTAAGATACAAAATGTATTTCAGGAATAATAAGGAAACCAAAAGTTTAGAGTGTGAGTCAACAGATGCCAATTGTCAGAATGCTTTGTGCAGATGCAGCGGTGTGAACCATCTTAAGCATTTAGGAGTCTTTTTCTTGTGTCTACTCTTTGGAGTCCTGCTTTTATCTTAACATATCTTGATCAAGGGCTTAATTTCAGTTTTACTAAAAATCCAGTAATTATGCACATTCTGTAGTGTTCATAAATGTATTACCATTCATAGGATTTTGTGCTTCAGAGAACAGTATGTTTCTGGAAATTACAGATTAGCAACAGAGGTGAGAATGACATTTGTCAGTTCTATACATATCAACAGAATAGATAAGCTGGTGACCTTTTCTGATATTCAAAAATGTTTAATTTGTACAGATCTGTTGAAGTAATAGTTGATAGTTTCTGGTGAAAAGGCTTTCCCTTTCTTCTCATGGTGGCTAGATTCCTTGTGCAAAACTAATTCATTTTGGGAGGTCTAATATTGCCAGGCATTCAGAGTTTCTTAATGGTGCAATGTACAAGTAAGAATATTGATTGTTTTATATTCTCAATTGATAACGGATTATCAGGAAAAAAATCATACTGGATGTTTTACAATCCCGAGTGATGTTTGTTAGGGTATGCCGTATCGGTGAAGAGTCTGGGTTTTTTCTAATGCAGAGTTTATACCTATTTCAGAAATAGGTTTTGTTTAAAGACTGAAATGGGACAAATAAAAATTGGGGTATATTTTGTATGCTAAAAATTCAGATCACCTGCAAAAAATCTAGTCATATTATTTGTTCATAATTGAACTTTATAAAAAATATAATTTGCTGTACTACTACTAATTGTTATGAAGAAAAGACACTGAGCGTTTTGACGTCAAAGTCTAGCTGTGATATGCACAGATGCAATGCATTTCTAATGGAAAAACTGCTTAGTGGAGCTCTGGGATGAACCTTTGTTAGCAGAAGGATTAGAAAAGTGGATAGCATTTAGCTTTTAGCTTTGCTGGGTCTGTGGACAATGAATGCAGAGAGCAATTAGTGAAAATTATGGTTTTGAGTAAGTTCACCAAGGAGATTGTGCTAAATTTGATTTGCTGTTTTCTTTAAATTTTAGTTGATCAGAATATGCTCTAAATGACTTTGAACAGTTCACTCTTAAGTTCTGACTTTGAGATGTAATGGATATTTAATTTGAATTCAGCTGCTCTTTACACTTATGATGATTAAAAAGCTATGAAAGTGGTCTTGAGGTCTGTATAATAGTTGAGTTGTGAGTTAACTGCTGACAGATACAGTCCCTGCATAACGTGATGAACTTTGGCTGTGGACCTTAGTGGAGAGCCGACCGTATGAAAGAGTTGATGTCTCTTTCAAGAAGCTCGGAATACAGTGCAGATAGCTTACCTATCAAAAATCTCTGACTCTTGGTTGTACACATAGTTTTTTGCTGTTTCTAGCAGTGATAAAGCCAGACTAGAATAATTTTGATATAAAACTCTATTAAATTTTGGACCAGTATAAAAAAAAGTCCTCAGAAACATTGAATTGTGCCCTGGTATTTGAGTAGGGGTAATATGAGCATCGGTCTGGCAAAACCTGTGAGCTGTCTTCCATTTATTTGCTATTTCACAACATATTTAATCAGCTGTTTGTAATAATGCAGGCATTTTTTGTTGACAGTTCAGAGAACACCCTGACTGAGTCTCCATAGGCCAGTCACAGAAAAGTCAGCTTAAACTATTTTCAGAAGCCTTGCTTGCTTGTTCAAGGTCCCCAACAATTTAAGGAATTCTGTTCTGCTTTCAGCATATCTAATTGGTACTTAAAAGAATACTTTTTTCTGAAAAAGAGAATGAATTTGCCTTGAATTTGCTGGTACATGAAAATGCATATTCGAGTAGATGTATAACCTAGCACTGCTTAATCCATTCAATAAATTAGTTCTGATTTTGCACAGAAATTCACTTTACAGAATTATGGTGTCGTTTTCCTCTTAGATTACGCGCTTTTACACACTCACTGTTACACTTAAAACTATTTGATATCATCTGTCTGACTCTGAAACCATTTATTGTCTTTTCTTTAGTAAAACTAACTCGCATCTCCAAGATGTTCTGATCTTTTCCTCTTTTTTTTTTTGACACTGAATTGTCTCATTTTGCAAGTAGAAATTTCAAGGGAGATGGGAATTGAACTTGCTTAGGTGCAAGTCAGCTGAGGAGACAAGCATTTTGTATGCAACTTTGACATTCCTATCTATTAATAAACAAAAGGTTTAAGTAGATTAAATAAGAAATTTTAACAGTTAAGTCCACTGTGTTTTGTTTCAGATTACAGTAAGGAGGACTTTAACTCAGGTTATTTTTTTCAAGAATATTTACTGTTTAGAAAATTGTTTGGTGTGCTTTGACCCTCCTATTCCCATGCTTTCAGTGTAAGTATGTTTTCCTTCCAAGATGAATATGAAGCAGAATATAAGGGGAAATGAATAGCAAAATTCTGTTAATATCCCTAATAGCAAGCATTGTAAACCCACCTTTTCTTAGTTTCAGTCATATTTTTTGTGAAATACTTCAAATATGATATCAAGAATTTATTACTTATTATATTAAGCATTTAACATTAATGCAGCGACAGTGTAGTAAAAGGAGCTGCGAGAAAAAATGGAAGTCCTGAATTTTAGAGCTATTATAAAATTATATTAGTATCTCTTTATGGTTGTTTTACTGTCTGTTCTCCAAAAAGTACTACTTTTCAGAAAAAGTACAAGTTGCTTCAGGATTCCCATGTAGCATAAACTTCATAAGCCATTCAGAAATTGCCTAGACAATTAATTTTCTATTTGCTTGATTATCTTGACGTGTCATCAGGTTGTTTTGCATTACGAAATTGCTGCTTGAAGCGTTTTTGTGAGTTTTCCTTCTTTGTTTTAGCTTTTCTGTTCAATTATTTAGGTATAAGTGTCTCCCATTCCCAATCACTGATAAGCCTTGATTAGGAATGGATACCATTAAGAATAATTTGGGATACTTTTTTTATATTCTAGAAAATGTAAATTCCGTGTCAATATCGCCGTGTTTTGACCCTGTTATTGCTATCAGCGTAATGCATTTTCTTCTCTTGGAAAGAAATGCATTAGATGGATTAGCAAAGCACTAAAAATATCTTTGCTTAACCACCAAATTATATAACCATCCGATTTCTGTTGGCTGCTGGTCTCATGCTGTGGTGCATTTTAGAAATCTGCATTTTACAGCACATCAAGTGAAAACAAGTTTTGGTTTACATCAGATCTTCTTTCAGAGTTTCAAATATATCTTTTTTTTAATATCATTTTTCATTCAAAATATTAAAAGTAGGATTTACTGAAAGCTTCTGATAACTATTGTCACTTCAAAATTCAAAAATGCTGCAGCTTTTATACGATATATTCCTTCTTTTTTTTGGTCACCCAGGGGCGGTATTTCTGATGTTTTCTTTGGGTTTGTGGTTTGTTTTGGCAGGGAGGTATTTTTTAACGAATAGTAATTTAGATCAGATCCACTGCTGAGGGCCATGGTACTCTGAAATAAGATGACTCATTTTTCTAGAAAGCTCTTTACTTATGCAAGAGAAGATTTGGTCACAATGACCAGCTGTAGAGCTTTTTTCTGCAGTTCTTGTATCATTTGAAATAAATTATTTTCTAGAGTCAGTCTATTCCAGAGACCTCTGTAAGGCAAGAACGAGAGTAAAATTGTGTATCTCCCTTAGGTTAATTAAATCTTCGTCATTTCAATATTTTTCTCTAAATTTATCTTAAAGATCTCAAGTGATTTATCTCTCAGTACTCTATTCCACTACTTGACTGCATAAATAGGACTAGTAGTAAGTTGATGCTGTAACTCAAAGAATTCTCTTTGCATTGGTGAATGAAGGAGAAAAAGAGGCTCAATTTAAATGCATAGATAGTTGACTGAAATGCTCATCAAAAACGTTTGTGATGAGGTGACTTTGTAGATTGCTGGCTTTTTTAAACTTCTCTATGGCAAAAAGCTCATGTTGTATTTCAATGGAACTGTTGCCCGTGGTTGAGTTGCCTGCGATAGGGCTGCAAGATTTTGTTCTTTGTGAATGTGACAAGACAAGTCCGCTTGTATCCTAAGGTCAACCAAGTGTCACCTTAGTCTGCAGTTACATCCTTTCCTGCTGTTTGTTTTTCTATTGTGTAGCTGTAATGAAAAAGAAAAAAAAAAAAGAATGCATGAAGAAAGGAAATGATGCCATCAGAGCAATCCCTTTGCATGCAAGGGAAAAGACTCTACATATTATCAGCTGGCTAAAGGGCATGAGAACATCCTGAAAGGTAATTGGGCACCTTTTGTTGAAATACTTTGATATATCCCATTAACTTGTTCAGTGTTGCTCAGAAACAATGCCTGTAGACAGGGGCACAATACTAGAACTTTTTCCCTTTATTCAGTGCCAAAAAATGCAGTTATCGTAGTATACAGCATCATCTTAAAGCTAGCATTGTTCATGTGCTGCTTCTGGAGGAGTATGTACACAAAGGGTTCAGACTTTCCTCAGCAAGCTTTTTTGTGTTTTCACCCGTGACATCCTTTACAAGTGAGTGGGAGAAGTCTATGTCTTTTTCAGAACTTCCTCAGAGTTCATCTGAGACTCATCTCAGAGTCGCGTCTTGTGGAGTACGACTAGAGGGCTGGAGTTGCTACTATTTGTTTCTGATTGAACAACATACTATTGCTCTTCTATTTGCTCTCACTCCATTCTGTCTGGAATATTTATCTCCACACATTCCATCTCATCTTTTAAGTTGTATGGGCTCTAGGGCCTGTTCATCAAATATGTTTTAAATGATTGAAATGATGGAACCTAGTCTACTTGTCATCTTGCAAGTGTTAGCAAAATTTACGCACTAATAATAACAGGAGCAATGAGGAGATGATTTCCTGTGGGGGTTTTTTAGGACTCTGTTGTTTTGTTTAAATCCAAGAATATAGTCTTCAAAAGCACTGTACTTGTAAGAGTAAACAAGGGTTTTTACTCTCTCTCTTTTCCTTGTGAATTACAAGGAAAGAAATCCCAGGCTTCTAGTCTTCAAGTCTCTAGTTTCTTCTCAAAAGGAAATAACTAGTCTCTGCCTGTGGATGTTGGGGTGTATGCAACTGCTGCTAACCACTATCAAGAATGGTATCAAGGCATTATGACTGTCTATTCTGCCTTTCTGCTGCTGAAATATTACTTAACATTTATGCCCAAAGGAAATAGTCACAGTTTTTTATAATTTTTTTTAAAAGACTTAGTTAAGAGGATTATGTTGAACCTAGTGAATATATCAGTGAGTTCAAGCACAGGCATTTTAAAGTGGAAGACCTATGTTCTTCAATAGCAAGAACAAGGAAAGATTGGCATGATTCAGATTCTGGTATTTCTAAGTGAAAGCAGGAAATGGGGGATCCTTGTCATGCATAGGAGTGGATTAATATTATTGATATGAGAAAATTCTTTTTGTATTAAATTGATCTAAAAATTACTATCAGAGTGGAGAGAATTTTGTGGAATTTTAATATGAAAAGACTCAAATGCTTCCATGTTATAATTTGAAATAACCTGCCCTTTCGTGACCCTGAAGGACAACATAAAGTTCTGAAGGACATCTTCATTCATCCTAGAGGTCAATTATGCAAAAAAAGATAATGAGACTATGGTAGCAATAGAAGGTGTTTGTTTTGCTGCTTTTTATTGTACCTTTCATTCTGAAGGAATGAGATCACTTTACGTGCTTAGATCAGCAACTCATCATTGCTGCTACTAGGCTAATTCTGAGGTGAAGAGAAGCTGGAAAGGATCATACAGCTTGCTGCTCAGCAAATGAAGGGGACAAAATCTGGTCAAGAGTTTTTTAAAAAGTTCACCTTATATTAAAATACTTCCTGTGAAGTTACTCTTTTTAGGAGCAGACAAAACATTACTTTCTAAAGTTTTAATCGAAGAACAGATAAATGGGTTATAGTCCATTTACCCTGTAGCTTTCGAGAATAAAAGTGTGAGCTGAACCTGGCAGATTTTTAGTTTATTCTTCACATAATACATTGGTGAAATGCCAAATGTTGGCCATGCTGATATCAACAGCAAAACTCCCACTGTTTCCAGTGATAGCAGGACACCACTGATGGAACAGTGTTCTTTGAGTTGCATGTTTTGTGGGAGTTGCAGGTAGTTAAAAAGTCAAAGCCAAGACACTAGAAGTTCCCAGCTGGACCAATCAAGTGGTTATCAAGGGGATAATCAAGTACAGACACAGCCCAGTTACCACTGAAGGAAACCTTTAGGTTTTCAGTATGCTGTCTTAGGTGTCCACTCTTCTTAATTTCCAGGAAAACTAAAATTCCGGGCTTATTTTATGAATTGCAAAAAAACTAAAAGAACCTATTAGTCCTGTCCCTTTGGAAACAATGAAGCTTCTGTAATAAATCCATATATCACATTCTGTCTGCTGTTACTCATGCTGAATTCTATGCCATTCTACGTACTGTCCCAAAAACCTCTGAGATTTGAGTATGGTAAGCTCAATAAGAGTAAGGGTTACAGAATTTATACTAGAAAGATACGTCAGCTCAGTTGCTCAGGATATCCATATTTCTGGAAATCGGGGCAGGGGGGTTGCTTTGAAAATCTCAACTGAGGGTACAGTTTTGTGTCTTATTGCTGTACTTGAGAATCTGGTGTCTGGATTTACAAATATGTGAGAAAAATTATTAACAGATTACATGGGTTTGCAATGGAAAAAGCTGATTATACAGGTTGCTGCTTCTTACTTCTTTTTGCAGTGCAGCTGCTTTTGTATTGTAAAGATCTTCAGTGTACTAGTTAACTAGATAAAAGCATCTTATCAAGCATGATTTGTTTTCCTCAGCTTAGCTTGTTCAGCGAGTGTTTCTGGAAGGTCATCTATATTGCAGTGCCGAACTTCCCTGGCTAGGTGCACATACCACTTACCTAGTGGAAGGGAATGCAAGGTGGCTTTTTGCACATGCACTATGACAGAGGCTTCCAAGGAAAAGAGGGTGCTGGAGCCATTCAGACAGCTGGCTCCCAGCTGTGCTTTTTCCCAAAGGATCTTTAGGAGCGTGGAATGTGCTGTGAAATTCTGGTTGTGGCAGCCGGACAGCTTTGTGATAAAGGCAGCTCTGGGAAAGACGATGATCAGGACTGGGCTGCTACTACTTCCAGAATAATTCAATCAGCAATCTGCCTGTGTGCCACTCTTCCCCGGGTACTCATCAAGCTAAGAGCCAGCCCTGGGTTTGGTGAATTGGCCTAGTGAGCTGCGTACGCTCTCAGGCCACAGGCTGGGCGTTAGTGCAATGGATGTGGTGCACAGCAGAACTTGGTTATGTGAGTTTCCTTTCCAAGTACGCCACAAACTTCAGTTTGACCTTTCACCAAAATAGTTATGGTGAGGCACCATGTTAGAGATATGTGACCTGGCCATGAGTATGCTGTTAGGTTTGTACGATAGAGAGCAGGGGTATGTGGTGAGTGTACAAGCTCAGGTTCTGTCCGAGGCTGTGACCCTGTCGCACTTTCCCTGTATTGTGGAAAACCAGCCTTGCTTCTCAGGGCTCTCACCAGCTGAGCTAACTGGCTCAGGCCCAGGACTGTGCTGATACAACTACACAGCTTCCAGCTCTGGAGCAGACTTGGTCAGTATTTCATTGTATGTTGTCTATATTCTTCAGTCAAGCTTGTGCGCAGAATCTCCGTGTGTCCAAAGGAAAGTACTGCCTAATCAGGCTGGTCTGCTCTAAGGATAAAATCTGATGAATACTCGTGTACATCCGCAGCAGTGAAGGCCATATAGCATCTACTAAAAAAAGTAGGATATGAACTGAGTGCTTTAGCTAACATGATTAATGGTATTGTGCAATACAGAGTGAGTTTTAATAGAATATATTATCATAGTTCCAAAGGAAGCTAAATATGTGACATTCAGTGCATCTCCTGTGTTCAAGAGCTGACCTTTTGGCAGTAGCTGTGAAATAATATACAGCAGAATCTTGTTAATTCATGCTAATGACTTAAGAGACCCATCACGGATTACTTGATTTTACAACTTAGCGAGTAAGTGAAACATGATGACAAAACTTCAGAGATGCACATTTTAACAGTATGTACTCTGCTAATTTATTTTGATAGTAGCAGTTCAGTTGTAAATATATTTGCAATATATGAGTTAATGGACACTAGTATCATTAACGAAAGCAACAACGATTTCCTGATATGACTTCAGTAAAGCAGCCTATTATTAAGTATTTTCAAAGAAACAAGACAAAACTACTAGTTATGAGAGTGTGAGACCAGTGCAGTGGTTCTGAAGATGTTTTTGAGCATTAGTAAAAATGTTCTTTTCTCATATGTGTCGTACCATAGAATAAATGTAGCTAAAGGTATTTGGCAAAAGAATTGTCCTGACTAGTATAGTAGTACTATGCAGGTATATATGTAGGTAAAAAGTGCGTGAAAAATTTTATTTTCAGGTTGAATTTCTCGTAGAGAGCTAAACTGCTAACTTACGCATATTCTTAAAACATTAATTCCCAAACTACAGGCTCATTGAACATCTTCTCATATGTTCCAGTAAATTCCTTAGTCTTCAAAATAAAGAGTAAATATCTCCATTATGAAAAAGTCTGCAATTTTTTATGACCTTTTTTTTCCAGTCTACATTGTGTTTCCATGTTAAGTACTATTAAGAATGCAGTTTCATTACTGGCAGTGTGTTTTTAAATGAGCAAATAAGACTTTTTCACTCTGTTTTAGAAAATGACACCGAGCCATTTAATATTTGTTATGCTTTTAGTAAAAGAAGGAGTTGAAGCAGCTCTGTATTGGAAACATCATACGCACTTGTTACTGTGCATTGGTGTGTCAGCAGAGAAGTCTGACTAAATAAGGCAATGCATGAGTAGAGCTTATCAGTGTTTGACAGGAATATAGTCCACCAACAGCTGATACAGTAGCCCATCTTTTCTGTGCTATCATCGGCTCTCTACGCTGCACACAGATGTATGTTTATTGTCTGCTCGGTTGCTGATTGTGCTCAAAACTTGGCCCTCCACCTTTTCAGTTAGTTTATGCCAGAAGTCATACAAGTGAGCTGAAACCCTTAGCCAAATGTATTTATATTTGTCTTTATGTAAAAAGATACGTGGAGTTGTCAGCTTTCAGAGTTTAGGGAAGAAGTGTACTGTCCCTTCCATTTCTTCTCCCACCAAATAGTCTAGAGTGAGTGCATATTGTTTGATAATATAAATAAAAAATAGGAAACTTCATGCATATGGGTGCCCTTATGGTACCGCTGTGTACTAAAAAATGCTTGTAAAAAGTATCCATAACATTATGAAAACAAGTCCTGACTGATTTTGCCTTCATCGCTCTGAGGGACTGATGCTGCTTAAATGAGTAGCTAAACTCCCAGTGACCTTTCTGGGAATAGTATTACACCTTGCATGTTTGTAGGTGCTTTTAAAAAAATCCAGAGTAAAATACCCTTAACATTGCTTCAGTATCAGTTTTCCTGTTAAACTGTGTTTGGTTGTCAAATTTTGTCCCTGTGTTGTGCAAGAGTTTGGGATTTGAAGATTTTATGAATAAAGTTATTAGGTCAATAGATAATCTTTAAGATCTGATGGAACCTGGTCTGCTACAGAATGTCCCAAAACAGTCAAACTGGTGACCTGCAAATATTTTTCGATACTGAGAATGAATCTATGGCCTTTTTTTAAGGGATTTCTGAAAAATATCAGACATTAAGTTCTTATCATTCCTTCTCAAAGTTGGTTGTTTTCAAAGTGCCTTTTCATCATACCCAATGCAGTGCTTAAAAAAACAAACCCTGCAATTTTAGTTGAGAGATCCATCTTCTTCAATTCAGTAGCCTGGCTTAAATGTCCTAATGAGAATTCACAATTCAGTAGCATTGTTGTATGCAATATATTTAACAGAGATGTCTTTCTGCCCTCTGAATCCATGTCTGACAATGGTAGTGAAAGAATAAGCAGTTGATTGGGATGCTTGCCATTAGAGCACGTGTGAAGGGTTCGCAGTAGATGCACAGTGTAATGGACTGTTTACCACGTGTGTAATAGCTCTTGAACATGGCTTTATATCTAATGCCCCTCCAAAATAAAGACCACTTTTACAGAGCAAATAAGGACACTTTCAGGCTGCCTTTTTGACACTTTTCTGGTGTCACCAAAATACTCTGTTAGTTTTCTAGAATGTGTCTGCAAACTCCCAGTATTGAGCTGGATGCAGTATCATACACCTGCATGAGCTGCATAGAAAGGAATAGGATGTATCCATAGAGATACAGAAGCTGTACATCCCTGAATTTAAGCACAGTGACTATGCAGAAAAGTATGGTAAAGCCATTAAAATTCTTTGGTCATTCAGGTATGCTTTATTTTGAGGAATTTTATTAATGAATTTTATCTTTTTAATTTCAAAAAATACATTTTGCAAATATTTTAATTGTTATAACCATATTAATTATGCAGACTTACAATTTCACATTTACAATATCTTCAAAATAAACAGAAGTCTTTATATTTTATCATGTTCTAACACTGCACAAATTAACTGGCTCTATAATGAAGGCTCTCACTTTAAGAAAAAAAAAAGCTTGAAGAAGTTAAGAGCTCTGCAAAACATGCCTTGTACCACTTGAATATCTGTTGATATATAATAGCAAGAGTTTGGCAAGTTATAGTATTAAGTTATATATTATTAATTATATACTATCATAGAAACTAAACCTTAATCTATAGTACTTGAACTTTAAAAAATAACTCATTTAATAGCTGTCTTTTTAATTGCTAAATGAGGCAACATGATTAGCTTTTGTAGAAGTTTGGTTAATCATGTCTACACTGAAGTTTAAGAAAAGCATTATCTTGGGTTAGAGGCTGTGCCTAGTTACAAATTTTTATCCTGTGTCAACTTTTAATGCATTTTGTGGCACATGTGTTTGGCATGCATCAAAGACTAATAGAGAAGGAGCTTAACTTTAGTGTGTTTTAGAGATATATTCAATCTAGTTTTGTATTGAACAGTAACTGAAAAAGAAATGCTTCTGAGAAGGAAGTTTAGTCATATGAGATGATCCACCTGACTTTCAGTTCCTGTGCTGGGAAGAGTAGAATTTGAATATTATTGGCAGAGTATGATGCCCATAATAACAAGAAAAAGTGGCAGTTGTTAATCGTGGGAAGACATTTTTATGCTGAGATGAAACACCTAACTTTGCTATGATGAGGCTGTGTTTTCAGCATCTCATTAAAGTTTATTCCGTACTTTTATGCAGACTTCTAAATACAACCTTTTCTTAGGTGATTTTAACATTATTGTTCATTAGCTAGGACTTATTTTTTGGATCACATTATATGTTAATGAAGTGAGGTCCCGCACATGTGGTAGTTCATCCATTCAGAATTTGCTTCATCAGGTTCCAGTGTTTACTATTCATCCTACGAATCCAGAAGAAGAGTCTGTGATGTGCAGGTGTGACTTCATCTTCTTAAAATGAACCAATTTGAAAACTTTCAAACTGAAATCTATTAAAAAAAATAGATTTTTACTTCCAAAACTGTAGTTCATATTCCTTTATCTTTTTGCATAGAACAAATAAAAGAAATTTGACAGAAAAAAAATCTCTTTCAATACATTTTACCACCTGCTCCGGAACATTATTCTCTGATGAAACTTTTAAGCTTTTGGTGGATGCAGTTTTCAGGTTGTAAACACAAATTCTGCTTTGGGGCACAGAAGCATTCCTTGAAGGTGCCCAAGTGCTGCTTTGTGTAACTAAGGCTGAGACATGGAAATGGAATATTCTGCTACATATATTGTAAACTGTGTCATCTTGTAAATGATAGGGACAGGTCCCGAGGGTATGGCCTGTGTAATAAACAGGCCAAGAACTGTTTTCTTTGTGCAAATCTGTACTTTTCTGAAGATGAAATTACTCCAGGTGTATGGTGACTTGTCCTCATTTTCTCATATAAACTCCTTATTTGAAATGTTTTCTCTGCTTCTGGTAGTGCTGAATTTACCAGGAGAAATCCCATTGCTTTTGTGATAAAAAGCATAAACTTGTATAAATAATTGGCTTCCTTGGAGTAGTTTATGTTGTGGGATGAACCTCCTGGTATTTTTCATAAGGGCTGTGAGGGAAGATTAAGAAACTTGGGTAGTTCTTCTAAATGTCTACAGTAGAGGTTATCTCTATGAAGAACTTATTCCTCCTAAGAGAAAGAGCAATATGCTTCTCTCCTTTGCTATGAAAAGTATGTGAGGTTTGTAAGGGTTGTCTATAGTGTGCTAATACGGAGGGATACTTTTTCTCTCCTATGCTCAAGTTACAATATACTAAGCAAATATTTATTAACAGACCTTTCAGAGGCAGTGCAATGTCAGCAACTGCACTTGACACATCCTGGGTAACGAGGAAGCATAGTTGCTTCCTGCAACTCTCGCAAATACCACCTTAGTTGCCTCATTGTATGTGAACACAGTACATTCCCTCTTTGCTTCCATCCCCGACGAATAAGCCACAATTAAAGACAGTGATGTTTCTCGTGAGCAGGAGCATTAAAGTCATAATCTGCTCCTCAGCTC
The DNA here is from genome assembly GCA_008711295.1 of Anarhynchus alexandrinus. Lineage (NCBI taxonomy): Eukaryota > Metazoa > Chordata > Aves > Charadriiformes > Charadriidae > Anarhynchus > Anarhynchus alexandrinus. The sequence goes on along the minus strand of VUYV01000050.1, from coordinate 875,812 downwards.
TGATTCTTTCCTTGTGTTTCTGAGCAATTGTTTTAGCACTTAAACAGCTGCAGCACTATCTAGTAATTATGCTTGTAGCTGTGTTGGTTGCTGCTGGGCTTTGCTGAGTGTATGACAAATTATTGTAGGGGGTTTTGATGCTCTGTCCTGGCATTTCACACAAGCACAACAGTTTCTAATTACTTCTTTTCTGTGTTTAATCCAGTGCCTTTCTATAAGATAACATTTCTGAGGGTGACGTTTCCTTTGTGGAGCCTTATTTCCTCACCTGTCTGTTGTAGTCCCTTCCAGCCTTGGTGGGTGGTAGCTGGCTCTTCTGCCAATTCTCTCCATTGCAGAGGTTTTAAATAACCAAGGGAACTGGGGAGATGCTTACGCTATCCTAAATTTGTTCATTTCAAAAGATTCGTTGCATTGTCGTTCTGTGTTTCTGTCACTATTTCTGTTAGCTTATTTGTAGACCCTGGTAAGATCGGTACTGAGATGTGCACCTGTTCCTCTAAATCTTTCTCCTCTTTTGCATCTTGTCCTTTCATGAAAATGCAGGGTGAGAAGGGGTGAGGGAAAGAAGATCTGCCACAGGAATTTCTCTTTCGGGGTTGTATTTCACTTTCAAGTTTTTACCTTTGTCACTGTAAGATCATGTGCCGAAGTCTTGGCGATGCAAAAGCTAGAAGTTGTTAAGAATATACTTGGGAGTGGGGGTGACCATTCAGCCTGTCTGCAGCTGGCTCCTCGGTGTCCTTGAACAAGAGGGCTCGGGCGTAGGCTGGATGGATTGTCTTCCTGACAGCAGCCCACTCCTGACTCCTAAGGGTTCTCAAACGCGGCTGAGAGTGGGTAGGGATTTACTGGATGGAAATAATGCAGACTGGAAACATCAGACTGGATGAGCGTGTGCATCACACGCTGACTACCTCTGTGTACCCAGCAGAGTCATGGCGTGAGGGACCACCGCTGCCAAGCACCTTGGTGACACAGTTCCTGCCCTGCCACTATTGCTCTGTGGCAGAGATGGTCACTTAGCAGCTGTAGGAGAGTGGGCAAAGCATTTTTCTCCGCCTCGCCGTTCTCCGTCTTCCCAAGTATGGAGAGATGGGCAGCGTGTTGTTGCCAGGCGAGCAGGGACAGGGGCTGCATGGGTAGGTGAGGCCCTGGCGTGTCCTTCGGCCATGTGTGGCGCCATGCTTATCTGCCTGGAAAGAAAAACGGGCTTCAAGCACAGCCAATGTGGCTGTATTTAGTCTGGAAGATCTCAACTGTTATGCTGCAGCCATATCTATATCTATAGCGTTCTGGATATCTGAGTGCTGTGACAGATAACGACTTATTTGCATGCAGTTTTCGTGTGACAGCGTGAGCTCCATTGATCCCTTTCCCCCTGGGATGCATTCATGCAGCCCTGCTACTCACACTCATGAGTGCTCTATGTTGTCTCTTTTCTGTAGTGCTTTTTTTGTAGTGTTTTGTTTAGCTTTTGGAAGTGATTAAACCCTCTGTACGTGTAAATCCTCTTTAGGTTTCTGTCATAGTACTGCTTTTTCTTAAGGCACTTTGATCAGCAAGACTAGTCTGGCACCTCCTTCTTGTAGGGAGATTGCTTTAACTCCTTTACCATTTCTGCTGTACTTGGGTGCATCATTCCTGGCTCTTTTGAGCTGTCTCTAGAGTAATTAACCAGCTCTGCACAGATTTGCATTCGCTTGTAACTGAATTTTGAGTTGTACTCCCTGCATATCATAGGTAATGTTAAAAGATTTTTTTTGCCGGTTTTGGATTTACCTGAAGTCGTTCATTCTATTGCGGCACCATATTTTAAGCGCAGTGTTGGGAATGGTACTTTCATAGTTCAGTCACATGTCCTAGATGTGGTATGTGGTGCGGTAAAACTTTGCTGGGGAAAAAAGTGTAAGTGATCTCATATAGTTGTTAATGCCCTGCAATGTTGCTTTGTGTAGATCCTGCATATTTCTGTTGCAGCGTTAGGTAGTTTTGGGGGTTTGTTTTAACTTGTTTTGTTTGTTTGTTTGTTTTTTCCCCAAATTAGGTACATGAATATAAACTCAAGTCACATTCCTCTCTTTCTCCCTTTCTTTTTGGACCAACTATTTTTGTAATCCTGGCAGCAGAGTGGCCCACCTTCAACCAAAAAGGTGGTATCTGATCTCCACAAAAGAACTCTTAAGCCGTTCTCCTGGTGTGTAGGTAGCACAGATTCAAACTGGGAGCAGGCACCCACAATGCAGGTCTCACACTTCCCAGTTCAGTGTCCTAATTACCAACAGAGACACAAAGGACGTGGGATACTGCAAATTCTGCCTTTGGCAATGTTTTCTGAACACTGACCATAAGCTACTCATCTGTATTTAAATGGATGAATTTAGAGCTTAAATTCTTGAAAAAAAAATCTGACCTGAAACTCATTATCACTGAGACACTTATGTCCAGATGAGAGAATGTATTTTAAATATGTCTCTTGAGCATTTCCTTTCGGCAAGTTTAAGCTTCCTGGTGTTTAACATGCTGCCTGGTACCTAATCTGTACATCAGACTCTCTCCCATTCACTTTGAGATGACCTAAGCATTATTTCTAAGCATTAGGATTTTTACTCCTCATATCTAAATAGAGTATTGCTGAGCTTCATAATGCTTTGCTGCTGATCTCCGTGTAGTGTAAACTGTGAGCAGTTTAAATTTCCCTATTTTACCAAGGCACTCTGAGGATAAAGTGTACGTGCTGAGAGATGGGGTGAAAGTACCCAGGTAAAATAATGAGTGGGTGGGCGAGCTCAGTGCCCGCCTCAAAGGCTGAGTACCCAAACCAGTTAATGAAGACTCCAGTGTCATTCAATTTACTTCAGTAGCTGCTGAACAATGAGTTCCTTGCTGTGCTCTTTTCATCTTAATGCATCTGAATAGTGTGACAATACTGAAGATGACTGAAGTAAACTTTAAGGTGATGCAAGTTACAGGTGTTGAGGTGTTCTTGTGTGCACTGGGCGGGGGGCAGCCGGGCAGGGAGAAGACACAGGAAAAACAGTTAAAGTGTATTTTAATTACACACACCCTTTCTGTGACATAGGACAAATAACTCCAAAGGAGATTAGGAAAGCATACTTAAATCCTATTTTTAAATTAGCCAGAGCAGTAATAGATAATGTTGTATTGGTACATATGTAATCTTTGATTTCTTTTAACCAAAATATTTATTTTAAAGTAAGTTAATAATATCATTTAGGCTTTCTTTTAATACATGAATTAGATTGCTGAAAGCAAGCAATTTATATTTTTGATTCATTACCATTTCACTGGGATATTTTATTCCTCAACGAGACAAGCTTTTCCATGATAGCTTATGCTACTAAGGAGGATTTTTAATTAAAATCATCATTATTTTCTTTTACTGGTACTGGATTTCTTGTCATTGCCAATAGGACTAACATGATGCTGAATGAATGCTGTAGTACTAACTAATACATTTTTTTCACTGCATATCTTGCTGAAAGAACAAAATACATAGCTGAACTTGAAAATTTTGAACGAATACTGTTTACATGTGCAAGTAGGAAAAGATGATGCACCCTTCCCCCTTCATTGTTAAGTGGTAAATTGTTGCTATGGTGATCGTTCTTTCCATCTCATCAGCTATAACCTGGTTTTCCACATCAACTGAATAGCTGCAAGCAAAGCATGATCTTTATTAATATTTTTTTTAATATCAGTTAATATTGTTTTGCTACATAGTTATTGTCTTGGGACTTAACGTCAACATCAAGATGCAGTGAATGTAAGCAAGGTAGTTCTTATTTTATAGTACATAAATATGTGCACTCATTAAAACAATCTTCATGTAACTGCCAAGAACTTTAAGTGGATTTCTTAAAGGAAGGTTATTTTTGGTGTGCACAGTTGATTTATTTTTTTCCATAGTAAATATGTGAAAAGCTTGGTAAAGCTCTGAATAAGGTCTCAGTTAAGCAATTTATTGTTTGTTAGCTAAGGTGATGAAGACAAGATAGTTGTAGTAAAATTTCACAGGATGGCTTTATTTTCTTGTAGTGTAAATGGGTATGTGTGGTTCAAATGCAGAGAAGCCTGTGCTGTGGTGAGAGTAAGCCAGGTGGCCTGGTGTAGAGTGACCAAAGGGCAAAACAGATGAATATGGTCTGGATGTGGTCCTATACATATACACAACAGATTTGTGTCAGGACAAAGGGCAGAATGAGTGTGTGGGCCATCAAAATAATGCCCTGAAGCAAGAGATATCCTCTCTCGGCATCGCCACGAGGTTTTTCAGGAAATAGGCCAGATGTTACGGCAAGCCTTGGAGCCATAGGTGGGACTCTGTGGTGTAGCACGATAAATGTGAATTTTTAAATAACCTCTTTGAACTTAAATTGATGCTTTTGAAAGGCAGTATTTGTCTAAACTCACTTATGTATTGTTCATTACAATCAGTCTTCCATTTTCATGTAAGACTTGAAGCATTTATAAATGTAACGGTATCAAGTTGTGTCCTGTATTGCTAGGAGCAATATAGAGCTAGAGCAGCTATTTGTGTTTCTGATTTTGCTCATATTCCAGTATATATATTTTTTTGTTTGTTTGAGTAGTTTTTTCCCCTAAATTTCATCTGCATTATTCCTACCCATTTTAAATTGTGTGCCATGATAAGTAAAGAAGCAAGAACATATCTGTCTCAAATGAAGTTTTCTATTTATTACCTGTTTTATGGTCTGGAAGAGAACCTGCACAATAGAGAAGTGTTCTCAAAGACTGTGCTGAAGTCTATCATTTCATGTAAAAGCATCCTAATTATCATTTATGAAAATATAAACAACAATCTTGGTTTCTCTGTTAGTAGTCTTTTTGCGTTCTGTATACGAAACAGTATTTTTCATGTCTCAAAATATTGTGCTGCCATAGGCAGACTTCCCATTAGATGTTCCTGACCTATATTTGCAGTCAGGGATGTTTTGCTAAATAATGTCAAAGATCATCTCTCAGTAGAGCAGTCTCTAAAAGGATATGGTTAGAGTTATAATACAAGCATAAGTGCACTACCTATGGAGGCAACCTAGGAATTGGATTGATACTTCAAGGATATCATTGCACAATTTCAGTCTAGAGGAAGGTATCTTGAATTAGTGAATTGCTTAGATCTTTTGGAAGTATTTACTGCTTGACTACCAAAGGATTAGGATTGGGATTGGCCAAAATACAGTTAATTAAGTAGCCTGACAGAAACTACTCCATGCAAGTGAGGAATGCCGTATTTCCTTCTAACAGCAGAGGATGAGAATTAAGTTACTGAGAAAGCATATTGTAAAGTTGCCCAAGCCAAAACAGCCATTACCAGTGTTCTTGTAGTATCTATTTGCTTTGCCTAACTTTATCAGGTATGGTATTTTAGCTTGTGTATCTGCTTATCTTTGTTTCATGAGCTATCTTGTTGCTGTATTTCCCATTACCAAATCTGTATGATAGTACAAACTGAGTACTTGCAAAAGAATATACCAAATCATGAAGTCCTCATGCATATTTCACAATTGCACGAACAGACCACAGAAAGACTTTGTTGTCATGTACTGATCCTTTTTTGTTGGGGGACGAATGCAAACAATTCCAGCATTTGGAACAAAAACTGTTTGTGAAAGAGAAGCAGCTGCTCCACGTTTTGTTGTCGCATTTTCCCAAGCCTAGCGTTTCCTACAAACCCAGAAATAATTCCTCACTGAACAGGAGCAGAGTGACCCAAGGCTCAGTGGCCCCTAGTGCCAAAAAAAATAGTTGAATAGTCTTTATACCAAGCTCTTTACTTACTCAACCTTCTCACTTCCTTACTTCTTTCCTGAAGCCTGTAGTTTTAAGTAGGTTTTTAGCCTGCAGTACCAGTGAACCAGTACCAGGGATCAGCAGCAAACATGAGACAAGGACTGATCTGAGTGCTGGAATGACTGGCTGAGAGTAGGGGAAGAGAAGGTGTTTCCTTTCAGCTGTGCTTTTCTTCAGATTTAAACATACATGAAACTATAGCCTTGCTTTGCCTGGATTTTTTGTCCTACACAGTCCCTTAAAGGGATCTAGTGTGTTGCTTTGTTGTATGAGTGTAATCGGGAATTTGATGACCTGGAAAAAATGTATTCAGGCAAAATGCCAGCCAGAGAAGAGAATCGTCTGAACACTAGGACTGTGCACATGGGATCTAGTATTTCTTTCTGTATTATTTCCCTTTATAGTAATTGCGGGTGTGTGTGTGTTAATGCTTCATTTGCTGTTGTTTCTGAAACCATGTACACATTTATATAGTACAAAAAATGGTTCAATAAAAGACAAACATAAAATCCAAACAAAACCACATTTGCCATAGAAAAGGCCATAGATAACTATTCTTCATTCCACTTGAATGTGTGAAAGTATGCACAGGTTGCCCTGTTTAATCTCGCTAAATTCTACTTGTTTTCTGTAGCTAGTATTATGTTTATTTTACCATCCATTAATTCAAATAGCTAGCTCTAAATTCTCCTGTGTGTAGTGGTAAATAGACTCTGTGGCTATTACATGTAAAAAATAATAATCCTAATCTATTTCTTAGTGGTGTTGAAAAGATTAGAAAATACAGCTACAAGTCCCATATTTGAATTTATTATTTGTGCAAACAAGTACAAATTTAAACAAATTTAGTTTCGATCATCTTAAGTACGAATGTGCTGGCAAGGAGACAGTGTCCTCTCATTGCCACTCGTATAACGAAAGACAGACAAAGAAGCTGTTCGTGCCTGCCTGTTGCTATAGATTGAAATGTATAGCATCAAAACCAGTTTAAGTTAGAAATGATAAATAATGCTTTAAAAAAAAACCCCAAAGCCAAAACAAAACAAAAACCCCCAAACCTCTTTCCATCTGGATTCCTCTGGACCTGGTACAGAATTGCAATTCCATCTTCTAACCTCAGTGTCAAGGATGCAGTGTTTTGTCTGAGTATCGTTCCATCCCTGAATTCAGGCACTATCCTTAATGTTTTTCTTACCTTCATAATTCACAAGGAAAAAGACAAAAATTACCCATATCAAAGATCATACAGGTACCAAGGAATTTTCTAAGGTGTATTCTTTATTTTTTAGATTTATTGGTAAAATTTATCTGTAGATACATTTTTCCTATTTGTAATTTTTATTTTCTTCACCTTGACTTAGTTTCTCTACAGATACTATCAAATACTTTTCATTTCTTCTCTCTTTCCACTGTGTAGCAGCTAGCTGCTTTCACAGCTTAATTACTGCTGACCATATTTTATTTCCTTACTAACCTGTGTTTGGCTTCTTGCCTTTTAACATTTCTGTTCTCTGACATAAGCCTGCTGCTGTTAAGAGGCAATACCATTGTTCAGGAACTTGCTTAAACAACATGTGCTTTGTTCCTCTTAAGGACTCTGAAAAAATGTCATCTGAAGGATAACAGAGAGAAAAACTGTCAGAGCTTTCATAAATATTTTCATCTGAGATTAGTGACACTGCTTCTGTGTCGCATAGCCTTTCATCCCAGGAAATGATGAAACGTGATTTGCTCCATCCAAAAAGCATTATAATAAGGGAAAGAAAAATAAGTGTGTTAATTAAAAAAAAAAATCTGATTTGTAGTAAATAAATCAACAGACAACACCAATATAGAGCTTGTTCTCCTTAGCTAAATTACATTTTAGCTGTGTAAAATTTTCTATATATAAAATATTCTGGATTAACTATTCAAAATTCTCTCATGCACTTTCAGGATAACAGTGCCTTTTCTTACTGTGGACTGGAAGTGGATTAAATTTTGCTAAATTGGAAAAGGTACTTGAGGCAGAAAGCAGTTGGCTTCATGGATTCCCTCCAAACTAACTGGTATATTTTACATGTAAAACAAATCTTATTCTGGAATTGTTTTCTTGTGTAGGAAAAGAGACCAGTGGAGAGAATAGATGGAAAGCATTAATTACCATGAAGAGCATTGGACTGTAGAAGGGTTTAGAGATAATATGTGGATTTACTTGAAAGGACATTAAGAGAAAGTAGGTATAGCCTGCAAAGAATTCTTTTGGGTAATTGTAGTTGTGATGTTGCCAGTGCTAAGAGACAAGTAGTGAAGTTTGCATTGATTATTAGACATCATGCCATATTAATTGACCCAAATAACAGATCTTTTTTTCTTTAGTTTACTTCAAGGGCAGATGGATACCAAACATCTCTTAAAAAAAAAATAATAAAGAATTAAGGGTATTTAAGTTTCTGAATTCCAAACTTCATGTTGTCAAAGTTTTTAAAGCTTGTGTTAGATGTAATTCATATGCTTTAATGCAGAGATATTGTGGGAGGAAAAGTAATTAGCTGGAGGTGGACACTTCTTTGCTTAATTATCCCATCTCCAACAGGGCTAAATTCAGCTCTGACATACACTGGCAAAAATCTCATTCACACAGAAGCAACACTGAGTTGCAGCGCTGCACTACACCACACTCCAGTCTCACCAGATGGCATTTCTTCTTCAGGTGTGTGTCACTCTAGGTGTGTATACACTTCAGGCAGGTTAGACTAAGGGGCTGTTTTGTTTGTTTTTAATAGCAGCATACTTTCTGGACCTACACCTAGCGTAGCCTTTTCACACTTCCATGTAGGATAGCATAGTATAAGATGTATAAGGCTTCCATGTAGAAGGATAGCATAGAAGGGGCTTCCTTATTTCCCTCTCACTGTCAGTGAGAGAATGGTGCTGTCACAGTCCACTCCTTGGTGGACGCGTGATGGTTCATTTCAGCTGTGATCTCGAAGCACAAAAAGAAACGGCATCAGGCCCAGGGACTTATGCTTTCAACACACAATCACTTTATTGGGTTTGCCCGTAAAGCGGCTTGCAATAGAAAGAAGGAAGAATAGGAAAGATGGGGTAAAAGGGGGGGAAAGAGGATTATAGCTACCACCACGGGTCCACCGGCATCCCGATGGTCCCGAATCCAGAAGGCGTTCCGCTACTTCTTCTTCGACCGTCGTGGTCTCTCAGTGGGGAAGATCTTCAGAAATTCAGTTGCTGAGGAACCATCTTTTATGCTAGGTAGCACACCTTGCTCCTCCTTGGACCCACCTCCACTCCACTTCTGTCCCGTGGAAAGGTGCCAATCTCTGCCTGTCTGGAGTAAGGCTTCCACGCATGCCCAGAGAGGAGTGTCTGAGGCGTGGTCAGCTTCGGAGGCGGGTAGCTTCTTACCAGGAGGTGTGTTTTTATATTATAATGACATTATAATGAGGAAAGTTCAACTGAGGTTCGAGATTGCTTCATCGGCACTGGCACAGCCATTGCGATCCATCTTTTTCGACAGCAGTTCTCTGCTTTGCTGCTCCAGTAGAATAGGCTTGTACCAGGTACCGACACTGTTCGTACCTTTGTACAATGGTAACGACACTGCTCGTACCTCAGTCCCTTCTCCAAGGTTTCCACATCTGATAACAACCAGCTCAGCAAGCCACTGCAAACTCATGTCAAGATGTTAGTCCAGGTTTTGGGGCCTAGTCCCTGATGACAATGTTGAGACAATACCGATCTGATCGACTCTTACAGGTGCGTGTTGAAAATACTTGCTCCAAGCTCAAACATTTCCAAAACCTTTTAGAATATCCAGAATTCTGTCTCTATCCTGATCTGGTATTCTCTGGTTCAGATGCCCCTGCCCAGAAATTCTTAAACTGAGCAGATAAGAATCTACATGCTTTAAATGTAGTCCATCTTGCAACTAACATACTCTTCCCTGCACAAGGTTAAAAAGTCAGTGATTCTTTTGCTAGAGAAACCGCATGTTTGGATATTTCATATGCCTGCCCTTATCTCCTGGAATGCACAATATGTGAGATTCATGACTGAAACTCTGTCTTCTTCAGCAGCTCAAACCTTGAAGTAAGCTCCAGCGTTTCTATTGTAAGCAATTAGTGTCCATTAAGTACACCACTGAGCAGACTAATGCCCAACTGCTGTAGCAAAATGTCACAGAATAATAAAGAGTTAGCAACATACTGATGCTCTTACAGCCTGCTGAGATAAAAATTTCAGAATGACAGCACCACTGGTGCTCCTGACATAGACATCAGTAGCCAGGTAGCCATAGTTACTTCAGAATAGGTCTCAATGTTGATCCCAGTTACAGATAATGAGATAGAGCCACTTGGTCTGGTCTGTCACTGGTTTTGAGATAGCAGTTAGCCCAAATACAAACTGTAGTACTAAGTGCACTTTATATCTATGCAATGTTTCTGGAAGAGGTTTGGTTCTCTGGTCTCTGCCCTCCTCACTGAACAGGGGGCCATTCCCCCGTACTCAGTATTGTACCCAACACCAGCCTACTTGGTATCTTCTGGGAGTGTCGTTAGTGATACTGAGGACGAGAGCTGGCAATTCAACCGTCCTCCAGTCAACTTCTATCACACTTTTTTCAAGCATTGTCTTTAGATATTGGTCTGCACCTATGAGAGACAAGAGTGTTCTCCCTGTCACGATCTGAGGCTTTACCATTGAGGAGTGTGTATGTGGAAGAATTGGGTAGCATGGCACATCGTTAACGTGTCTGGAGACTCAAAAGACTGAGGCATGTGTGGATGGTTAACATCTGGGAAGTCATGTCACGTCATGTCTGTTTCTTATTCATGCCGAATCATCTTCCACATTAATGAGTGACTGCTGAATTCAATGAAAACACTGTAGTGGACACCAGCCAGAGAAAGATGTGACTAATTATAAATAGAGCAAGGCAAGAAAAAGAGCTTGAATATATTTACAGTGACTCCAGTTGAGCCTTCTAAGTGGCATTAGTTGTACAGAGGGATTCTGTCAAGCAAAAGCACACCTAAGGACAAAGACCTCAAAAGACTTGACCTTACTGTGAGGAAACTATACCTCAGCTTTGCTACAGCTGTTTGGCTGATTGCCAGGTCTTGCTGGCAAGGAATCATTTTTTCATATAGGGTGGGGTGACACCTTGTTCTCATGACAACAAAGAGCTCAATTTTAGTGAAACAAAAGGATCGACTTTTAGTCAAGCAGCTTTGCAGGAAGAAATGGACACATTGGATATCCTGACCATTTCTGGCCTGGAGTGTGTAGCTAGCTGTGTAGCCTTGGTGCTCTGGAGGAAGTGGGACATTTTTAGAGCTCATGGTTCTCCAGCATGTAGATTTGGTGCCATGTACTCACCAAAAGAACTGGGACCTCTTACCCAGGGCAGTGGGGGACTGGCACATCTGCTCTCTAACACAGACTGCCGAAATAATTGTCCCAGCAGCACAGAGAGTCTTACGACAAATGCTTCTGAGATGCTGCTGTGGGAGTCAGACTACCTTTTTCTTTGACAATATTCTTGCTTCTGAGACAATCCAATAGATATAGCAAGAACTCCTAAAAGCTTTCTTTGTATTTCTACCTGTTCTGTGGAGTTGCACCTTGATTGTCAGGTAGAAATCTAGTTTCCATGTTGACCCCTCAAAAAGTGGTCATTTTGTATCCTAGTTTCTCAGCAACAACTTGAATACTCAAAACAGTACTTTGCTACTAGACAGTTTAGCCATTGAAGAAAAAGAGTAAATTGCAAGACTTTATAGCTGGACTCACTTGCACAAGAGTTAGGAAAAGAAACTGCTAAAAGCACATTTCAAGTTATGTTGAAGGAGCTCCACAGAATTCCTTGCAAACTAACCCATTACAGTACTGTAGCAAATCTTTATAGCAAAAGTTTTCTTAACCTCAGCAGGCCTTTCACTGCACATCTGTCTCGCAGAGAGTGAGAATGTTATTTATTTAATAGGATTGCAGAATAAGTCTCTACTCGTTATCAAGTGACTTCTCCTTTCAAATGAGAAATCATATTCCATACACATCCACTTGCTGCCAGAGCATGCTCGAGCCAGAACAGCAAGACTGCTATATGGAACAGACTTTTGCGTTTTATTAAACGTTGTCAGCTAAGCGTAACATGAGGTCAAATTCCAGGTCATGTTCTTCATCAATAGATAGAGCTGAAATTCTATCCTTAGTTGGGGGAGAGATTTTGTTATTTTGCTAATTATGTAAAATGGGATAATCTTTGAATTATCTTGCACTTACCATCTTGAATTATCAAAGTCTTCAAGGAAGCATGTGTTTACTTTCCCTGCTCTTCTAGTGACTCTTCAAGAATGTCCTCCATTCTTCCTTTAAGCCCCCAGCAAATGTAGGCTTCAGCCGAAGAACTGAAGCAAGACTGAGGCCTTCCCTATTGCTGACCTTCACGTTTCCCTATGGGATTCATAAAATAAGGTACATATTCCGATGAAGGTGGATCTGTACGGACTTTAAGAAGGATCATCTTATCTTGGTACACAACCTGACAAGATAAATTGTTGTTGGGGTTGTTTAGCCTAGAGAAGAGAAGGCTCCGGGAAGCGGCCTTCCAGTGCCTGAAGGGGGCCTAGAGGAAAGATAGGGAGGGACTCTTTATCAGGGAGTAGAAGATGAGGGGTAACAGTTTTAAACTGAGAGATGGTAGATTTAGAATAGATATTAGGAAGAAATTCTTTACTGTGAGGGTGGTGAGATGCTGGAACAGGTTGCCCTGAGAAGTTATGAATGCCCCATCCCTGGAAATGTTCAAGGCCAGGTTGGATGGGGCTTTGAGCAGTCTGATTTAGTGAAAGATGTCCCTGCCCATGGCAGGGGATTTGGAAGTAGGTGATCTTCCAGGTCCCTTCCAACCCAAACCATTCTATGATTCTAAGATAATTCATTCAGTTCACAGGCTTGTTCCAGGACACTGCGTTTCCCAGGATTTATCAGCCTTTTCCCTGCCGTGATGCATGCCCTTGACATGGTGTTGCTCCTTTAATGTCCTCAAGAAAAATAGTAGGCAAAAATCTTTTCCTGTCACTTGCTGGTGTTCAGACCGATGCAGTTACCACTAGCTGCCAGCTACATGAATTGCTGTAGTAGCAGCAGTTACCCCTGTAGTGTTATTTATTGAAGACAAGAAGAGTGTAGAACTTAGCCGGGTATGTGTGTAGCAATGCCCAGCCCTTCTGGAAGGCACTTCCCTGTGTGTGCAGCACCATCACTCAGTGTAGGCAGAGCAGATCCGGGGCTTCTGGCAAGCTATGGTAGTCCTGCTTTGTAAAAGGAAGAGGATTTAGCATGTGGCCCTTCTCCGATGCTCGTAAAAGCTCCGAGATCTGCAATTTGGGAAGGTAAGTTATTTAAGATACTTTACTGGAAGAGTAATTTTTGAGGCTCAGGAATTGCCCATCAGGGCACCAGGTCTCAAGACTGGGCCTTAGTAGGAACAGCTTTTTGGTGGGAGGGGGAGGGCACAATATTGCCGAATAGGAGATTCTTTTCTTAACAGCTGCTCCAGTATGACAGTTGTGAGGGTCAGTAAAACCCATCAACCTTTAGATAGATCTGGAAAGCCTGGTAAATCTGTGTTTGTGTGAAAAGAGGACAACAAGATACTAGGATTGATTATTTTGGGACTTACTTCCTCCTTCGTGGCACACAGTAGTATTTACACTAAAATTCTGCTATTAGTGACTCAGAAAATACTTGCTTTCTAGAACAGGCTGGGGGAGAATGTCAGAGCTTCAGACAAGGACCGTAGTAAGCAAAAGAAAGGAGCAAACAGACCTTGACTAGCTCTGCTCAGAGGGTCTCAAAACAGTAGACTTCACGAGTTTGCAACGAGTTGTTACTCTCACAAGTGGTTACTGCTAAATATGTAAGATTACAAGCATGAATCCTCAACCTTACCGTGCAGATCTGCGTGACTTCAGCTGAACAAAGCAGTCAAGGACCGCCCTGAGCAGGAATAAATAGGCTTCTGTGAACTCTCTTTCAGCGGTCTCTGGATGCCACAAAAGCCTTTTGGGCATTTAGGCAAGATCATCAGCCCTATGGGAACCAGCAGAGAGCAACCTTCCTGTTTTTTCAGATTTTTTGGTAGCTGACAGGACATGCTGGGTGTTTATTCAAATTGTGTGTTATTGGCAATATTGTAGGTAGCTACAGAGGGTAAATATATACATACACGTTTTGGGTTGGGGTATCTATATGAGAGAAGATTATTTTAAAGCTGTTAATTGTGTTCGTCATAAACCCAGGTTTTCCATTTCCTTCATGCTGGAGACAACAAAACCTGTGAAATAGCTGTCACCTGCTCTATGTCTGAAATGATGTGATGATATTTTCAATCTGCAGTGCTCTTCAGTTAAGAGGAATTACATGTTTACAGATGGAAGGATCATCAAAGTCTTCCCTTTGCTTGTTTATACTGTTCAGTTTCTTGATGTTTAATGTATAATACAAGCAGCTTGATTCATATCTGCCAGCCTGGAGAACAGTCAAATCATATAGAACCATCCCTACACTTGAGCACTTGTCTTTTGTGGAGAGCTTAGGCCTTTTGCTAATTAAGCTGTTCAGATATAACATATCAGTGTTTTCTGTTATTCAAGTATTTCTATGAATTTTTTTAACAGTTATCTTTAAACATGTCAGAGAATTTGTAACTGAAAATGGAAGAACTAATCCCAGGATGGTTTGCTAGACATTTTTCTATCAATACTGTTTTTCTAGACATCTGGCACCTGATCAGGGAACAGAAATGAACCATGCAAAGGAAGATAAGCCCAATTCTGTTTTGCCTGTCAGACTGCTAAGGACACAAAGATTAAATTTAAACATACAGTTAATGCCTTTAAAAGGATGAAAATACTGCAGTTTTGTTTCCCGACTAGATTTTAATGCCCAAAAATTTTAAATGGACTGTTAAAAAAAACCCTGATGTTGCCGCAGATTATTTGAATTCATGCCAATATGTTGTTATTTCACAAACTTATTACACACTGAATTATACCACATTCTTTTTTAAGTTATAAATGCATGAACTGCACTATTATGTGTCATAAAGAATTCTTTTATTTGCCATTATGTTCTAGATATTTTTTCAAGCCTCCCCAAAATTATTTTAGATTAAAACTTTATTCCATGGTCAGTGTATCCTTTCTGTTCTCATTTGTTATGAAGATTTCAATTCCATACTACTACTATTAATATTATTATTATTATGAGAAAAAGGCAGAATTAAATGTGTGCGCGCTACACATTTTGGAAGAGACAAATAAGCACCAAGCCACTAAGCCTGTAGTTGTGACTTTTTTCTTAGTATGTTTTCCTCCATCAAGCACAGTAATGCAGTCTTTGGATTCAGATACTAGACCTATAATCTAATAAGCTACAGACTGTTAGAGTCACTTAGGAAAAGCATGAAGCATACTCCTAGAAGTATTTATGATTGGGGAATTTATCTTGCATTTTTTGAAGGCAGCAAAAGCCACAGAATTTTAAATACATTTTCATATTTTTCCTGTAATTTCCTGTAATATAATTTTCATGCAACCAGTGTGTTGCAAGTTTTCTATTTTATGATGTGAAGAGAGATCAGATACCTTTTTTATATTGTGTATTTTGCTCTACAAATGCTTTGGTATTCCTTGCTAAAATACCTGCAACACTGTGGATTTTTTTTTACCCTAAAATTTAAAAAAATCTTATTCTTAAAAAACACATCAACTCTTATAGAGGAGAGATTAAGAAGTACAAATATTGTCAAGGGTGACGTTTGACATAGTTTTCCTTAATAAGTTTACTGATTAATAGAGCTTTTAGAAGTTTTTTCACTGGAATTATTCTAAAAAAAAAAATTTTAAATTTATTGTTTTCTAAAAATTGACATTTGATTTCATATTTTCTAATAGATATTTTATTTTTACAAGTAAGTGAAAGTCATAAAAATCAGTAGAACACTGAAAAATATTAAGATAATGTTTTAAATAGAAAAAACAGTCCATTTTGATACAAAAATAATTCCTAGTCTCTTCCTGTCAGCTGTTCTTATTTTCCATCTAGCTGCACCCCTGGGATGATAAATTGTTGTTGCTTTCTTACACACAGGGTCTAGAATAGCTGCCAGGTATTGGTTTTGATGATAGCAGTCATCATACCTACTATTTTATTTCATTTGTCCCACGTAGAGAACAGTTTTAAAAAAAAAATGTGTGGCGAGGGGGAAGTGCAATGTACTGAATGTACCTTAGAAATTCTCTAAGCAAATGGTCACAACAGTCCATGTGTTTCCATTTCCTTGAGCAGGCTCGCCTTCTTTGTGCAGAATCCTTATTACATGGGGTTCTTTTTCCTTGAAGCTCGTATTTTATGATGAAGGGAAGAGAAACATATTTATCTCCTTTTCTTTCTTCACTTAACTATGTCATCAAGAGCAGCTGAAGCTCAAGTGTGCATCTATTTTTTTTTTATGCTTCCGGCTAGATTCAGATTCTCTCTTCAGTCAACCAATATAATTGGCTTTGGTGATCGGAAACAACAAATTGTTTGCAGATATTCCTTTACCCCTTTCCAAAAACCCTCCTGTCTTCAGGAATTAACATTATGGGGCCAGGGGACTGGAAGAAAATATTGCTCGCTAAGGAGATTTGGTAATAAGATAGGATAGGATATAGTCTGTCCTATAATATAGAATAGACAAATGCACATCAAGATTTATACTGTTCTCTAGATGGACTTGGCACATGAAAAGATACTGGCAGTGAATCACCATTGGCAAAAATGGGGAAAAAAAACCCAAACCTATAAGCATAGTATACAGAAGTGTATTTCACCTGAAGTGTAAGTTTCCCCCCAGGAAAACTTGCTTTCTGCTTGAAATGGTGCTGCTTATCTTGCTGAAATTGAAGACTCTGCCGTCTTACCAGATTTCTGTGCCAGCGCTAGGGTCAAGTACAATCAATATGAAAGCAAAACTTCATTCATTCAAGCTTCTGCCAGAATGATGGATAAAATTGAATATATCATATGAAAAGCCAGCTCTGTGATTCAGTGGCAGATTACCTGGCATGCACATAAATAATGCCAGGCTAGTGGGACACCTAAGGTTAGGGAGAGTACCACATAAATGCAACTTCTCTAGGGATGCTTAACAGCAATTTAAAACCACTTTTTTCATTCAGACATCTGCACGTGAGTCTTTTTCCAAACAGGTGAGCAAGAGTGAGGGCCTGATAGACAGGCTAGGGAAACTGAACTATTTATCTCAATTGTTAAAAGCGAATTTTCAGAAATACCTTCTTTTTTGGGATGCTATCCTTCATTCACCTAAAATCTTTCTGAACTGCTGAGTACACGTGTGACTAGTATAAGTTACAGAAACACGTACCTTGGCACCCCGGAGTTGCTGAGCGGTTCTGGTTGTATCGATGTGAACCATAGAGGTTTAAAGGAGAATGCAAAGAGTTTCTGAATCTTGGCATAAGAAGGCAGCTAATTCCTCAACAAACATGTAGATTGGTGTTTGTTATAAGACTATTCATATATTTGTTGGCACAGCAGAGCATGTTCATGCTGACCACTGCAGGAGTCTAACGTCCACACGGATCAGAGGACCAAACTGTAAATAGTTCAATTTTCTTATTTTTAATGGAGTAGAAGAGGTGCCTCCAATGAGATGATGAGAGCACTTATGTCAGATGTCTGAAATACTTAATGTAAACAGTCCCTAAATCACCTAATCTCACTTCCTGTAAACAAAAGACCATGTCATTTTTTTTCTCAGAAAATGGATTAAAGAGGACTTTGAGTACACTGCCTGGTATCTTTTTAAAGACTTAGAAAGATCCATCTTTTCCTCTGTAAAA
The DNA here is from genome assembly GCA_008711295.1 of Anarhynchus alexandrinus. NCBI lineage: Eukaryota > Metazoa > Chordata > Aves > Charadriiformes > Charadriidae > Anarhynchus > Anarhynchus alexandrinus. The sequence continues at coordinate 858,062 of VUYV01000050.1, read as the reverse complement.
TATACCCAAAGCATTTCGGAGTTGACTATGCTCAAATTCAGCTTCTAATCGTCGGACAGCTGGTTATGTCTTTATCTGAAACACTTGTCTTCCCCATTGTGTATTCCCCATTTTCTATTGTCAGATATCCATGTGTACACCATGATAAGTGGTTTCTCAGTGTTTCTTCAATAATGACTAGATATGAGGCTCAAGAAGTTTAAGTTAAAAAGCTTGCTTTTTTAGAACCTTAGTTATTCTGTGGTCCTGACATTTCTTTTTCCTTCTTGAGACACAGATGAGCTGGGCATTGTTCCATTACTGATTTTATGGATTCCAAATTATGTAGTACAGCAAGAACAAATTCCTGTTTATACTTGATTTTTATCTCTACATGTATAAAGACCACATTAACCTTCATTTTGCCACAGTGTGTGGGGCTGGCCAGCATGGTCTCAGAATCCTTATGTGCTGCTTTCCATGACAGTCTCCCATACTGGCTAGATTTTTTGTCTCCCAGTGTTCTGTTTCAGTACAGTTAAATGCAATGGGGTTTGGAGTTGTTAACATTGAACTTTAGGTTACAGTAAACTGTCCTTTTGGGGGGTTTTGTAATCCAGAAGTTGTGTAATCTGCCAACTCTACCATAGTATGTTTTAGCTTGTATTTAGGCTTTATAAAAGTAAAATATTAAACAACTCTGAAGCAAAATTCAATTCCGAAGGTAAAATGCACATATCAACCCTTTTCTTTGATGTCTTCTGTGTTAAGCTTCGAGATGTGTCAGAGAGTTAGCTTTTAATCAATTTCAATGTGCTTTATTAATTCCATGTAATTTATGCTGTTGTTTAATTATGTTGCCATAGGGCACAAAATCAGAAACCTTGAAAACAATCCAAGTATGTTAAATCAAGGCAATCTAGATAAGGTATAGGACTCATAATCTTCACATGTGTATTAAGTGTTTGGCAAAATCTACTCTTTGTTAAAGCGTGATGTCTGGCACTTTATACTGTTAGCCTGTAAATCTTTATGGATGTAGACCCAATTTATTTATGGTGTTATTTATGCCCAAGACTGACATCAGACTAACCAGTCATCACCCCCAGGTTATTTTTGCAAGTACTGAAATCAGGTTGGCCGTTGCTAATTGTAAGGAATTTCCTCGTTTTTTCAGTTGTTGTTAACTAAAGGTTAATCTTTTTGCTGTTCTTCTGATGAGTTAGGACTGAAAAAAAACCTGAGAAATGGATTTAGGCTGGGAAGGAGGAGTTTTCAGAAACAAAATCAATTGGGTAAGGTGATACGGATCAATGTGCCAGCAGTGTGTACATAATAGATCTGCTTATGCTTCACTACATGAGACTTCACTGGTGGTACCAAGGTAGTCCAGTTCCTGAGTGAAGTCAGTTCATGAAGAAGGAGTGCTGGTTGAAACTAAAATCTAGCAAAGCACAAACGAGATTGATCAAGTAAAGCACTTAGAAGATTATTTTTTTTGTTAAGTTCCGACTTCTTGATTGAGGACATGTATCTCATTTGGTCAATTCAATCTGTAGTTTAGGAGTGCTTTAAGTTTCTCACTGACACAAAGCTCTTGTATGCAGTATATGTAAGTCAGGCTTTTTCCTCTCTCTGTTTCTCTCGGAGACTTCCATTTTTTGCTGGTATTCAATGACCTACCCTCGCTTCTAAGGTATATTACAGCAATGAGTTGCTGAGAGTGATGAAGCCAAGAATTCTCAGGTAGCTCTACGTAGTTGTGCGCGTATGTCTTTTTAATCCTACCATAGCAAAATATTGTTTTTCATCCAATGTTATCACTGAAAGAGGCTGAGGAGGATGACAAGCACACTTGCGGTGTTAAAAAATGCATAGATGCTAGATAATGATCTAGCATTCATTACTGATGTATAATATCAGAAGAATATGGAAATAAAATGGAGACAAGGAGAAAATTAAACTAGCGAAGAGTCATTCCTTAAAGTTTTCTTCTTCCTCTCTAGCTCCTCTTTTCCTGGAAATGCTATTGATTTCTGTAGCAATTTTATCAGAGCTTCGTTTTGCAGAATTGAGCCTCCAACAGATAGAAAGAAAACTGAAAATTTTGGGAAATTTCATACCTGGAAAAAACTTAACAGAATATTATTTGCTTTCTAGAAGAATCACTGAATTTTAGAATTTAGGAAGATGGGATTGTTTTTTAGAGAATTCCAATGTCAAAAAGGATGATGTGGGTAATAACCCACAATAGGTAATGTTACTCAGACAAACCTGATAGCCGTCATTAATTACATACAGCTCTGAGAACTTCATGTAGGTTTAGCCTTACTGATTTATCTTATAACATGGAAATCTGTTAATAAGTAACATTGTTAAGATTATTAATTTAGAATAATTTGATAGTAACATAATCGTGTGTCATACATTTGGCAAATAGATAACAGAGAAAATTACTTGTATTGTCTTAAGAAATAGAAAGCAAGCTCCTAGAAAGCTTTGTGCTGGAATCACTGTGTTTAATAAAAGCTGAAAATTAAACAAAGTAAACATATGTTACTTACATTTTTAGTTGACGCTGAATGAGGCAGCATTACAAGTGCATTGAAGGGTACCATGGAAATACAAAATAATCTGGAGGGTAATGGACAGTTCTAAATGGGGTTTAAATTTAGATAAATATAATGCATTCCAGACACGTGGCATTATATGTAAGCACTGTTGCTGCAGAATGCTAGATAATGTTGTTTAAGCCCTTCAGCCCTCAATACTCCTCCTTCAAGTCAGTTTTCAGGCATAAGGAGATAGCAATCTTATTGTAGTATTGCTGGAAGGGAAGATTGCTTGTAAGAAGCCCCTGACTCTGTGCTTATAATCTCTTGAGCTAATATGTTTATCTGACCAACCAAAGACAGAAAAGGAAGGTATCGGTGGTGGTATCAGTTGTCCCACAGTCTAGAAAGCTTAGGCTCCTTTCAAAATCAGACCCTGATATGAGTCTAAATAGAATTTCTAACAATACCAAAGTTATTCAGTTAGCCATTGGTCCTCCAGCCCTCACTCACTGGCGACAGAGACAGGTAGATGTAGGGACTCCACAAGCAGTCACCTGGTCCCAACACTGCATGAGCTATGGCTGTGGGTTCCTTTTTAATGTTAATATAGTCTGATTCATGCCACAGATAAAACTTAATTTTGTTCCTGTCTTGATTGTGTTTACCACCACTGTGGAATCATTAGTTAAGTGGTAAATTGTTCCTGAATTGGTTTTGTTTTCAATACTTTAATTTTCTATTGGCTTGAAAGCTTTCAAGCACATGTTTGAGACTTCATATGGAATATTAATGGTAGGATGATAATTTCAAGTAGATAACGCAGGTGAAAACACATGGCAGTTCAAGTTAGTATTATGTTACAGTTGCTAAGAATGAATTTTTACAAAGGACTGCCTGTTCACCTAAAAGAAAAATCATTCAAGTCCTTTGCTGTGGGTTAGAACCTGAATGCAGCATTGCAAAGCAGGTCACTTGTTATTTTCCCACACTACTTTGCCGTCTGTGGATTGCTGCTTACTTCCCTGCATGGTTTTCATTTTGTTGCTGAAACTTCAGATTGACCCTTCCTGGAGAATGTGTGGAACCGCATGCAAAGCCTACTGCAGTCTTTTTCGTGGCTGGGGGAGAGGAAAGGAGACTACTTTTTGAGTTTTCTCTTCCAAAAGTTCTCATAAAGATTTCTTGTCATGGCAAAAGATGTAGAGCTCTGTTAAAAAAAGCAATTCTCAAGCAGATGGTGATCATTCAAATGTGGGTCATTTTGACTTGGTATATCATAGACTTAAATTTCCATGAATAATTACTGATAATAAACACAACTTCAAGACTTTACAGTGACAAAATTACTCCAGAAACAAAAGTTAAAGAAGGCTTTCCCAAGTTGTGTAAAGCATAAGTGGAGCAAATGGGTTCTATTTCAGTGGGGCTGCCCTGCTTTGATAGCTCTCCCTTATAAACATTGTCATTCAAAACTAACGTATTTCTCCATGGTCTCAAACCAGGACAGTCTCTGATAATAACACTCTGACAGCGTGGGGGTCAGTGCAAGGCAGAATAAAACAAGGACAAACAAAATGTAGTGCCAAGCAGCAGTAACTGTAAGTAGGTAATTTGGAAACCATACAGACAAATCAAGTGTGGAAGTCAGAATAAAAAAAAAATTAAATAGCATCAGAAAAATTATTTGAGTCTCACTTCTAAGTTAGTGTGCAGGACATAAAAGAAATGTCTGAATATACAGTGCAAATTGAGATAATAAAGTACAAATTGCTGAAGTTAGCCAGTAAACCTGAGCGTCCGAATGTCGAGGTGATAAATAGCAAATACTGCAAATACCGAAGAGCCTGTGTTCACAGGCGAAGCACAGTGCTTCTATTCTGTACAGAAGCACCGGCTCTGCCGGTTTCTCCTGTTCTTTTCACGTGTGCCATATGTTGTAGGTGATGCTTGCTGAAAAGGCCACGAGGGAAGTGTCTCAGCACAGCCACGTGCACGCACTTCTGCGTGGCTGGTCAAAGGCCTGCTCGGGAGTGTAAACGCCGTTCTTGTGCCTTACCCTCCGGTGCCTGTTTGGTTCCTCTTGCTCCCTCATCTCTCAGCGACGGCGCAGCACCGAGGCTCTGCTCGAGTGTGTCACTGAGACATGCCTTGGCAGCGCTCACGTCTGAACAGTCGCTCCTGTTCTGGTCTGCTGGAACTCCTGACTGTCAGTACAAAAGGGGCAGAATAGCAGGAAGTGTGAGTTTAAAAAAAAAAAAAAAAGGTGTGAGATAAGGCAGGCAAGGCAAGCAGTGCTCATTTACCTTCTGTTCCATTGGCTTCTTCCTGCGGTGACTTGCTTCTGCCCAGCTTCGTGTGACAAAGTTTCACTAGCCTATTACTCACGTCACCATTTAATTCCTTCACTGCTTTGATACTGTATGTTTGGACAGGATCTTTGATTTGCTTCTTGGATATAATAATACAGACAATTCATAAGCATCAATAAATAATTGTACTGTCCTGGCAACATATTTTCCTGGTGCTGGTCATTTTGTATACTCGCCTTTAAAATGTCTGTTGTAGCGGTGGCAATAGTGTAGACTATTTTTATATGGGAATAGTCTGGTTGTTCTATCATCACAAAAGAATGATCAGTGTCTAGTTTATCTATGTGCAGACTACATTATTGTCTCACAAAACAATGTCCCAGTGCTAGGATTGCTTCATTAAGTTTATGCTACACAGACATAATTATGCAGGAGCTAAGAATAGCTCATCTAATTGAAAGTAATGATTATAGAGAAAGAACGGGTTTGATTACTGTTACTAAGCAAGCACATAGCGTACAACCATTCATGAACTGCACGGAACACATATGGGATTATACGGTGTATTTGTTTTGATTAACAGTTTCTTTCCCCCATCCTGAGTACAAGTCGAAGGTGTTACTGCTTATTTGCTCATTATCTTTTTTTCTCAGAGACCCAGAGGGACCTGTGAGAAGGCAGCATGAGCTGATATTTATCCAGTAAATTATGACAAGCTAAGCTTTGATATAACATTCAACATTTATCCCCGCACACATTTTGGGGAGGATGTAACTTAAATAAATCTTCTCCAGGCACCACAGATGAAACTGTCTATGTGGTTTTTTTATGTCTGTGTTTATACTAGTACCCTATGGGATTAAACATCCTTTTAGAAATGCAAAGTCTGCCATACTGTTAATCTCTTGGTGCTCATTCTGGTTAATGCAAACATTTAATTCTTGCTTCATCTAAAACACATAGAACTCTTCTTTATTCCTTGAAAATAAAACTCAATTTTTACAGTGAAGTTGTTGAAAGTTTTCATTTTTTGATTGCTGTTGATTAGTATCACCAGGCACATAGGATAGAAGTTGCTGCTGCTGTTGTCCTCTTAACTAATTTTTTTCTTACTTAAGTGTCAATTTTCTACTAGAATGTTACAAGGAAATTCCTGAGACCATGAAATTTAATATATCTGGTTTAGAAATGTTATTAATATCTCTAGAGGCTAAAAAAACTCTGCTGGTTTGCCATGTTTAGCTTTCTCTCTGTTCTAATGAACCATTTCATAGCTCTAGGCTATGTGCTAATGCTGTAGAGGCACAGAGAGATCACTGGCATCAGGAATTTTTAAACAGATGACTGTTTAAAAAATGAAGTGGGGAGGGAAGATGGGACAAACAGTGATGCAATCTTGCAGTAACACAAGTATCAATTTACACAGTCTGGAATCAGAGGCACTTGCACAAGCTGTTCTTGAGGCTTTTTAAGTAATAGAAGGAAAAAAGTGGAAGCAGAGGGCAGATTACTTTATGAAAGTATTCCAGACTGTTGTCTTGACTTCAGAAAAGTTACCTTGTTTTGGATTTGAAATTCAGTGAGTTACAAGAATTTAGAAGTGTTAAATCCCCATTTATACAAATGCCTATCGAAGCATCAAAAGCACTTTCCATTCCTTTACACCATGGTCTGATTGTGGAAGACTTTTCTCAATTTTTTGGGCCAACGTACTTCAATTTTGCCCTTCAAAAAATTTTACATGGCTCCCAGTACTGAACGTTAACTTGGAAATGTAATAGCATTCCACAGTCCACTTGAACACTGTGTATCCTGGTGTCGGAGACCCTTGTTCAGGAGTCAGTGTGGTCGCCCAGTCTGACCTACTGTACACTTCTGTACACATTCTGGTAACGTCTATTAAAACTATAATCCCAGCTTTCAATCAGATACTATTTTTTTTTCTGTTTAGAAAGCTTGGGCTGTAAATTGTGTAGTGACAAGTAAATGTGATATGAGGATGAGCAGGACTGAAGAACTGAGATTCTGAAATATTTTGATTCGCCGTTACTCATAGCAAGTGGGCATAAGAGTGCACGACACAGTATAGTGTATGGTAGCTGAGGACAGTCATCTTTTGCTGTCACATTATTGATGCAACTCATAAAAGACTCCTCTCCATATAAACTGTTTTCTACTCTGTACAGAACTGCACATGCAAGAGCTAAAGCTGATGCTGCGGATCAGGCTGCTCAGGCTGCTCGCCAGGAATGTGATATTGCAAGAGCAGTTGCCAGAGAACTTTCACCAAATTTCTACCAACCAGGTAATCAGACATTGGGGTTTTTTTGTGGCTAGGTGGTTTGTGGGGTTTTTTGCAGTGAAAGAATTTGGTGTTCAGTTTAAAATTTCATTTCATTTTGAATGTTGTCGTTTATACAGAAACAATAGTCATGTGTAGATAATGAAGAGTGTACGTTGCTAAAGGAGATTTTGTTTTCATTTTTTAATCCTTTGGTGACTTGCTTTGTATAAAAACAGTCAAGTGTTGAAAAGTCAGTATCAAGCATACAAATTTGCCTCAAATTAATAGCTTCTTCAGGACGATGTCAAAGGCAGCCTTCGGAGAACTTAAAACAAGAGAAATTTGGGTTATTTCTATAGTGTGTTTATTATCCTTAGCTTTTTTACTGACCAAGGGAATTCTTGACAGTCTTGGTTAGCTAAGGCCTGAGTTCTGGAGAATGCTTTACCATTACACATACATAACCTGTGAGGGAATCTTCCTCTGTTATGGCTGTGGTGCTCTGTGGAACATTAGTCCCATACTCAAGATATCATAGAGTGAAGTCTGTGTCACCTATATCAACATTGCAACCCATTTTCACCTGTCACATGGTTTGGAAAGTTGCTATAAAAAGAAGCAAAGTGATTTTTGCTTTCTTTTTCTGATGTCTTTCCACGAGGTTAGTATTTTTGTGTATTGCTCTTTAGCTTAAGATTGAATAGATAAAATGGAGCTCCACTTGCCAATTTAATGTATTTTCATAAGTCTGTCCTTTCTTTCACCTGTCACGTGAGTTGAGTCATATCTTGTTATTACTTTTCAAGGACTTGCCTGCACTTGTATGCTAATATAGATTATAGTTCTGAGATTCATTTCCACTTACCTTCATCTTCTGCATATCCTTGTTTCAGCCCCAAACCCCTTTATCCTTAAATGTACTCATATGATGGATGCAGGCTACCGTCATGACCCGCAAAATCAAACAACAACAAAATTCTTCAACATTTTCTAGCAATCCACCTATTTCCTTCAATTTTTAGTATAAATGACCACTATCTATAACTCGTTACTAAGTCATTACTGTCAGATAGCTTAAAGAATGCATTTTCTTCCTTATTCCTAAGTATTTATTTGTAGAGAGCAACCTGTGTAATTTGGGGTTGGATGGTTTGGGGCACTCTTTTTTATTTGTTTAGTGAATAAGTCAAGGGCTGCTCACCTTGTGCAGGTTAGAATCTCCCTTCCCCTTATTAGTCTTGCAACCCTTCTTTGTACTCATCCTGATTCAAATTCATCTTTCTTGAACATGGCTGTCCAGAACTGTAGGTAAAGCTCAACAGAATATTTCCAGTAGTAAGATTTTACTAGCTTTAAAATGGTATCAGTATGTACCTTTCACTGTTGGAAATTACCTCAATACAACCTCTCCTGTGGGCTTACACTAGTGGCTCATACTTTACTCCTGTGATACCCAAGTCTTTTTCTTTTTTCGTTATTTCATCCTTCCATCTACTGATGAACTCCCAATTTATAGCAGCAGTTAATCTTATCAGTCACGAGTTAAGAAGTCGTAAGCTTAGCCACGCAAAAAACTAATAACAGGGACCCTGTCAAAGGAAAGCTTAACAGACAATAGAAGAGGGAGTTAAAGCATTTGGAATGAAAGTATTTCAAAGCTGCCAAACCCTTGAAATAAAGAAATGGCTAGAGTACTCAAGAGAAAATGGGAACATCTCATGGTGTGAAATTTGACACAAAGAAATCCCCCAGATCAAGAACTTGGTAGGTGTCTTTTTTTACTTCCTGCCACAGGATATGAAGTAGCATTGCTGACAAATTGGCTGAGATTGGGGGGAGGAGGTGCAGGATTCTTATTTTCCTTTCATTTGAAACTTTTATTCCAATTACAGAAGGGAAGAGTTTGTATCTCTTCCCCAAATCCAGCTGTATAGGTGTACAGTTATGTAACAAAATATTTCTCAAAGACTCCTTATGCTGTTCTTTGTGTGGAAGTATCTATTATTTAGTTAGCTACCTATCAAAAGATAAATATCTCTTTTGGAGTCTAAATTTTTAATTCCTTTGTTATTTTCAAGATGGCCAAATACAGTATATTTGTACACATTTGAAAAAAATTGCTATTCCCATTGCTTAAGTAACTTAAAGGTGCCAAGATGTTAACTAAATTTCAGTTATCCCAAATAAGCTGCAGAAAAACACCAGATTATACATCATTGTGATCCTTTCAAATGCTGTCATGTCACAGATACTTTCCATCCTCAGTGTTCACAATGCCTTCTTCAGATGCATTCTTTCTGGTACCAATTAATTCTGAGACTCACCTGTACACATACTTGCTTATTTAAATATTTCCCAAGTGTCATACTATGAGTTACTGGACAATGTTAGCATTAGCTTTTGTCATTTATGGTAATAAAAGAGATAAATATTTTTACGTATTTACGTTCACTCACACAAACAGCAGTAAATATCTGCTTTTCAAATAACATTTTGAATGAAAACAAGGTAACCATTATTGCTTCCTAATAGCAGCTTCTTGGTTTTCTTCTGTTGCTTGAGCTTTTTAGTTTTACAGTACCTTTATAAGTTTCTGTTAGTGCTACTGAAAGGTAATGATAAGTATTGTATCTCAGTCTGTGAAACTATAGTTAAGAGAAAGCTCTCCATTGTGCTAAATGATCTTGAAAATAAGTTATTATGGGAAAGTGTAATTTTTCTCTCGTTGCTTGAACTGCTTAGTACAGTAGGCAAGCATGCTGCCAGCAACAAATAAATGTATGTAGTATATCAACACGTCTCTTGAAAGGAGAGAGGGGAAAAAAAGAGAAATACAAATACCTCTCTGCAAACAACAGTTAAGCATTTTTTTGTGTCTTAATGAGTGATCACTGCATTACCTGTGGCCTAAGTCCATTTAAATATTTGAAAATCTTTTGATAAAGCTCTTAATTTTCAGGTTCTTAAAAAGCAACCTTCTGGGCCACATATCCTAGTATTACACACAATTTATAATTACAGTGAATATTCATCACTCATTGTACCATGACAGTTCTTCCCAATTACTTTCTCTCATGTTTAAATTTAATGTTCATTAAGACATTCATCAGAAGCTGCCAAGAGGTTCTAGCTTTGTAATGTAGTTTAAAAGGAGATTGAAAGGAGAACAAAGCGGTAGGAAGCAAAGTAGCATTCAGCGGGTAAGAATAATAACGTCAGTCTGAATCATGAATATTGAGGTACCATAGAAATCTTCAGATTTAGCTTTCCCAGTAATTGATTACCTTAATATTTGCATATAAAGAAAGCAAGTATGATTGAAAAGGTCCGTGCCATGGTGTAAGGACTTAAAAGGTTACAGGGAGCTGTTTTCTCTAAGCTTGTTGGCGCTAGTCTCAGGCAAGAACCTGCTTCCACTTTTGCTGTAGCAGAGATTTGGCTTGTGATTAAGATCTGTGAAGACGGTATATCTTTGCAGAGCCCTACCAACAAGGCTGTACGTTTTGTAGATTTAACAAATGTTGTAGTCTTTATAGAGGCCAGACTTTACGGACCTTTTTATCACTAAATAAAACAAATTTTGAGAAATCCCAGCTCTGACCTGTTTGTTTCCTCCAGGCATCACTAAACTTGCAGATGTGTCAAAAGAGAGCATACCAGGACAGGAAACAAATGAAACCTGAGTCATATCCTCGTTCAAGGGAGTCATCCAGGGACAGTATGAAATTGTCTTTGCTTAGAGAAAAACAATGAATGCTGGTTTGTGTCTCATTAAAACCTAGAGAAGGGTAAATGACTAATGGGAATGCTGTATCAAAGGTGTAATAGAAAAGAAAGGCTTTTGACACCCAGTAAAAAGGGGGGATATTGTATGACTTATCCATTCACTCTAAATTCCACAGGACACCATCTCTAGGGTATAGTCTTGTAAACACACTATCAGGAGGTAAGCTAAAGTATGAACTTGCACAGACTGGATAGCTAAGCCATAATTGTCTGTGTTGCATATATATCCTGCAGCAAATGGATACTGCTCTTTCATTCAGATTGAATGAATAACATTTGATTAAATGAAAGAGGGTAAAACTACTTTGCTGCAGGGTAAGAGCAGTCTGGGCACTTTACCATGGAGCAATTAAGGTCTGGAAATTCAGATCTGAATTGTTTTATGGCAGATTATTTGTCAGGCCAACCAGCTGCCAGGCGGACATACGTGGCTTACCAGAACAATTCATCCAGCCTTTGACCTCCTAAACAAGGCATGAGAGAAATCAAGGAGTAGTTTATCAATTAGCACTCTCTAAAGAAATGGATAGAATTTCTTTAGGTGAAATATATGAGCAGAGAACAAAGATTTTTCTAACGAAAAGAATAAGAATTTGTCGGGTTTTACCAGTATTTTTTCTTTTAATGTTTGGTTACTGTTACAGCATCAGTATTAACATGCTGAACATCACTAGCTTCAGAAATAAGCATTTTAAGCTTAAGATAAGGCAATTTCTAATGTCCTCTAATGCCTTAAAGAGCAACTGTGTTTTACATTCTCTTTTGACCAGTGATGGATGTCTGTAGCCTTGGAAGAAAACACATCCTTCCTATCTTCCTCCTCTCTGCCATCTCCACCTCCTCCAGTTCACAAAATGCAAACTCCATATGGACAGGAAAGAGAGATTTCTGCCTGATGCTAATTAACTGGAATTTACTGGCTAAATGCATGTCGACCAGGCCAGATATTTTTATTTAAAAAGCCAATTACAATGAGCATTTTGCCTGATTAGAGTTACCAGCCATGCCATCAGTTTGTGCCTTAAAGCATACGGAAGCTCTCTAGTTACTCTTAGTCATACAAGAGCCTGTTCATTTTCTGAAATTTTTCGACATACGGCTTCATCATCCTCACACAACTGTTGTTGGGATTCTTGCTATGGCATCTTTTCTCTACTATTTATTGCTTCCGTCCAATTTCTACACAGCTCTGGAGACGCCAGAGCCTGTAGAAGTATCCTAAGGCACTCCTGTTGTATATAGTAATCAAAGAAGGAAGGTGCATTAAAAGAAAAGGTATCAGTTTCAAGCTTTATTCTTGTTCTCCCCTTTCTTTTTATAACTCTTGTCATACCAGTCTTCACAACTTGACTTCCAGATTTATCATCGCTCTCGCCAAGCCTTAGGTACAGATGTCCTGGCCCTTCCACATCTTTCCTTTTGCCGACTGTGAGGCCCATCCAGTGTGCTGGCATTCTGCACCTGTCCTGCCCCACTGCCATACACGCACGCTGGCTCAACCCGCTCCCCAGTGTTCCTGAATGCATTTGGGACAAGAGAGTGTGCCTGGGGGAAGCCAAAGGAATGAGAGGTTGCAAAGGAGTAGCCTTAATTCTTCAGGATGCTTTCTCAGCCTCTCCAACATACTTTTGAGTCACATAATCAAAGTATTTGCATAGAAAAAAAAATGATTAATTAGTTTTGAGCAAATTAACTTTTAAAACTAATAACAGAAAACCAGTTTCCTGTAGAGAGACAACGCTGTTAAAATCACTGTAATTTTCACAGGCTTCCATTAAGTGCTGAGCTAGTTAATTTCCGTCTAGATACAACTCATGATTGCCTGGTAAAGGCTACGGGATCTGACTCTGAAGCTAGCGAGACAGTCAGGCAACTAGCCTGGGCTAGCTTCAGTGCTGTCTCGGCTGTGTTGCTTCTTGAATTCTAGCCTAGGTATACCTATCTGAGCTGCCACCATGGGAGTGTTAATTACAGGTATAATCTGAGAGAAAGAGGTCAGTGCTGCCTTAGAGTTTTAATTGCCTCCTTTCTCCTGTTCAAAATTCTTCATTTGTTCCCAAAAAGAACTGTTCCTTCCAGGACACAGAACCTGCCCACTGTTGGCCTGCTCCAGCAAATTCCTATATTGGTCTGTCACAGTGTCCATCAGCCAAGGACAAGATGAAGTAGGGTCTATCACGTGGGAGTATTATCACAGTGTCAACATTTCCATTATAAATCCTATTTATAACTGCATCATAAATATTTGTTCCATGTTGAAATTCAGCTAACAAGGTCTGTACTGTGAGAACTTTCCTTACAGCACTAATTTTCACTAGAGTATGGTGATCTATTTTGAAAGGATTTTATTATACTAGTGAAGGCTCAAAGTATGTTGAAAAAGGATAGGTTTCTTGTGGGTTTTTTTTAACATGTGATATGGGTTACATTAGCACATCTCTACAGCTGTGCTTGTTAGAGTGCCTTGTATTACTTGACCATAAGCAGTTAACACTTGCTGTGGGCTTTTTTGCTGTTGTTTTTATAGGAAATGGGGAATGAGAGATGTATTTCAGAGGGACGGGTAGAACATTAGAGAAAAATAATCTTCGCAGCTGTGTTCTATCTTTGTCAAGGCCAGAGAAATAGATAGCTAATATACACGGCATTTTATTCAAAGAAAGTCTGCAAGACTTAAGAAGTAGAGAGAGTGTAGAGAGAGGTCTGAAAAAGAAAGATGTTATTCAGACTAGAGACCTGAGTAGTGTAGAGTAATATAGTATTGTTCAGTACAATGTAGAAGATCATGCTGAGAATTTGGAGGAGATGAAGATTTCTATCTATTAGTCGTGTAACAGTTACTCACTCAGATCATAATCTGAACAGGAGTAAAATCTGGAACTAAAACACAGCCAACATGGAACTGGTAGTTTAATTTTTTTGTATGGTGAAATTAAATATGAAGATTGTAAAAAGAGAAGGTAGAGAGACCAACAACAGAGTAATCTGAGATTATCTTCCTTGAAAGTATAGTTAAAAAGTGAGAGAAAAATGAGGGAGAAATAAAAGGATGAATCATGGATGTTAATAGAAGAAAAGTGTTCCAGAAGAGGAGAATGGCCAGCTGTGTCAGAGGAGGACAAGAATAGAGTACTGATACTGAGATATGACTAAGAAATCAGCAAAGGCTCCTCAGAAAGTATCAGATGAAGAGCAGAAGGTGTTTTGTCAGGGGCAATTGGCAAACTATGAAGACTATGGGATGGATTTGGAGAAGAGGAGCCCATTGCACAGTTAGAATTTAGAAGTGAAAACTTAGAGCACAGAGGTGAAGGGGGAGAAAAGATACCCCATGAGGTCAGAATGGTAAGTGGCA